>APFE031548822.1:0-25414 GCA_000404065.3 Pinus taeda
AGAGAGAGAGAGAGAGAGAGAGAGAGAGAGAGAGAGTTTATTTATTGAGGTTTACCAACTACAATTGGAAGGGCTACAAGCCCAGGTTCGAGAGAGAGAGCAATTTGTTTATTTATTGAGGTTTACCAACTACAATTGGAAGGGATACAAGTTCACCAAATCCCACTAGAAGGAATCGACAACCGCCTGAAGGAAGCTACAACTTCCTTGCCTAACACCACCATGCCACCCTTAATAATAAAAGATAAAACAAAACTCTTGGGCTCTCATACCAGGGACAATGACCCAATTACAATAACTTTTAAACCTTGTTATTTATTCTAAGCCATTACAACTTCAATTCTGCTCCTTTGTCATGTTCAATTTCCAAGTTGTTGTGTCTTTTATTTATAATATGTAATTTCTAAATATCTTCAAGAATACGCAATCCAATAACAAAAGAACGAGTCTATTTCATAGCTAAGATCATCAATACTAGAGTGCCTCCTCACTCACTGATGTGTCTTCAAAAGGTGCCCTTAATTTGCCTTGTGATTCTACTTAAAGAATGTGATTTAACCTCCCTTACACATCCTTCTAATTTCCTCTTTAATGGCAACTTGAATAGGCTCAGAACTAGCTTTAATCTGTCTTGTATAAGGACCTCAACACAGGCCGAACTACTTCGAGATATGGCCTATGTATGCTTTAGAGAGGGATCGTATTCTACCTCAAGAACAGACATGAAGTAGGTAGAAATATGCCTTAGACTTACTCAACTTCATAACTCAAAGAAGGTCTGAAATCATGCCACTTGGGGCTTGAGGTTCCACCTCAAAATATACCAAATTTAGTCCTTAGAAAATTGCCTCATACGAGCCTCAGATTGGTGCAAAACACATATCTCGAAATGGGCCTCAAGAGGGTCGAAAGTAGCCTTAGAAGGGGCCGTTATTCAAGCCTTAGGAAGGCTGATGTTTATGCCTCAGGGAGGTTCAATTTTGCTATAGGTAGGTAAAAAAAAATCTTATAAATGTGCATAAAAATGCCTTCACACACAACTTCTCAAAAAAACCTTGTCGTAAGCATCATATAGAGAAATACTCTTTAGATTTTCAGCCTCTTTCACCAAATCTTCAATGCAACTCAAGCCTCAATTTCCACTTAATGTTCTTGGTTTAGATCCACGAATTTGATCGTTGGGAATGTCCACGACTAAGATGTATATATATGCATTTTGTAGTGAGACTATATTAGGGCCGACCTGATCCTAGAATAAAATATTTCCCTTGAAAACACACGACTATTTGTTGGAGTTGACATAAGGTTTATTAGGCATAAAATAACTATTTTAACCTTAATAAAAGAATTGTCTTGACTATGATGGAAGCCAACTTGTAAGGGGAGGCTTAGACTTCATTAAAAGGTTAATTTTGTCTTTCATATTAGCTCCTTTCAGGGCTGACTTGGACACGCATACTTAGGTTAATTTGAATTACAAATTTTGACCTACTTTTATGGGCAACAATGAATTATTAGAGCCATGAATTTACGGGGTAAAATCCGATGCTACACCCATCAATTTTGGGCATCAAACTTCAAATTTGAATATCTCTTCAACCAAGAGGACCCATAAGTCGTGCCACTTATGAAACGAAATGGTGTGACAAGGGATACCAATCTAGGGTTTTCTTGCATCCAAATTCAGTAACTTGTGCATTCATATCATCAAACAAATGTTGGCCCATTAACCCTTTGACATCAATGACAATTTCTTCCAACATATCTAACTTTTTCTAATGTCCATTTTGTTGGAAAATGCAGTATGACAACTATTAATTTTGATTTTCCTTAACCTTAATAATTTCTTGTGATCTTTATTTATATTCTTGTGTTTTATTCATTAGTTCTTATCGATCAAATAATTACCAAGACAATATAGTAAAGAAAAAGGACACAAAAATTAGGCTCTAAGCTAGGGAAAAACCCCTACAAGGGGAAACCCAAAAATAATCTTCTCTTCTTATAGAATTTGCTTCAAATGAGATAGTCAATACCCAAACCCTAGAGTAAATCCTCCTCTAAGTACCAAGTCAACCCTTCAAGAAACTATTCCAATAGGATCAGATCAACAAGGCTCAATTTTGCATCAACCAGCTTTTAGTTGCAACTTCGATCCCCAACTTCGACCCAACAACTTTGATCTTGTAGTTGTTTAAAAAAAACTAAGATAATTCTTCAATAAATCCTCCTTTGAGCAAGACAATCTTTCCCAAGGACAAGAAAGTCACAACAAGGTACTTTGATCTTCTAGTAACTCAATCCTGAAACTTGATCTCCAACAATTTAGACTTGCAATTTTGGCCTTCTTAGAAGTTGTGGAGACCCTAGATTTCACACATGTGAGAGAGACAGAGCCCAAAAACAAACTTTTCTCCTTATTCTTGGATTCTCCTTATCTTATAAACCTTCACTCTCCCTTTGTTGCCTCTCCCAGCTTCAGATCAAACTTCTTCTTGAGAGATCAAACATGTGTGTGTGAATGTGTCGAATGAGGTCTAAGTTGCCTGTATTTTTGGCCTTTCTAAGGGTTCAAATTCCCTCCTTTAGTCTCACTTGAAGTTGCCATGTTTCTGAGACCTTCTAGACTCATAATAAATTCTTTTACAAGTTACATCTTGCTCGAAAGGGTCTTATAAATACAATTTTGATTCTCTTTACTCATGACAATAAATCATATGACGTAACAAACCCTAAAAGCATGAAGAACATGCTTTTACCTAGAAGGTCATCAATAAGAATCATGAAACCCATGCTTTATAATAATATTTTTTCTTTCTTCTTTTGTTTGTTACATAAGATATACATATTTAAATGAGTACAACAAAAATTCTGAAGATTGAAACTAGCTATATTTCCAGCACTCCCTCTTAACTATGGAGGTATTCATAATTATACAACCAATACAACATCATTCTTAAACTGAAGAGTTCTCATAAGAAGAGTTATATTGATAAACCAACTGTAAGCATCAACAATATGACCAACACTATCTTTAAGGCCTAACTAGACAAGCTCAACTTCATTTTAGAGCATTATGCTGGGAGGCTTTACGTGTGGTACCATACTACCTCTAAGGCACATACCCCATCCGAATGTTCATTGGGTATTTCCTTTTAGGACTATTATTATCTTGGATTCCTAATCCTCAAAGAATATTGATCATCTTCGACCACTCTTATAATCTTGGATGCCTGTCTTATCCTCATAGAGTGTCAATACCTTTCCTTTCTTGGATTGCCTATCCTCAAGGAAACAAAAAATGCTTATCCAATCCTCCACCATTCTCTCTCCATGGCCTTCACATAGACTTATAGTTGTTAGTGTTGGTCAAGTGCATGACACATGAAGAAGAGAATGCACATGTGATGTTCATCATCACTCCCTCTCAACCAGAGAGGATATCCTCATTCCCTCTTCATTAGGAATATATCCTTGCTCCTATTTAATGAGACTCCTTGACTCCCTCTCAAATCTAAGGGAGATTCCAAACTTCTTTTTAGTTTGGTATGTCAAAACCACAAGCCTTATAGCTTGTCTCCATAAGAGTATTAACTACATGTTCTTTATGGAGGTAGATGTAAGGCTCCCTCTTTCCTTTACATCTCGTTATGTCTAGCTTTATTCCTCCCTAGGTATCATGGAGCCACCTTCTTCCTTCAGTCTCATGATAGGTTTCAGGTCATCAAGCACATCACTTTAATCTAGTCATCATTAATGAAGAAATTATATTGAGCCTTACAAAACTTCAATCTAATCATAGATTCCTCGTGAAAGTGATCTCTAGTTGTTGTACAATCTTGACCTTCAAGTTATCTTCTCGCATTGCTACCTTTCAATCCCAAGATGAAAACATATTGTCTTCATAAATGCCAAATATCATATGCTGAGCTTGCCTCAACATTCTTCATATAATCCTGTAATATCCTTCCAGGTAGCAAAACAATAAGTTAACCAGATAACCAATAACAATTATTAATATTAGACTTACCTCATAATGACGACCTTTTCATCAAATCACCAACATCCTCATGGTCCATCTCCACACGAATCCTCCTTCATCATTAGAGTGCCCAAGGATCAAACTTGATTACCAAGTTAAAACTTTCTTCTAGAGACTATATTGGATGTTGATCACTATTCTATATATTCTAGTGATAAACACTTGATCCTTTATTCATTCTAGAGTAAGTCAAATTCTTCTTTTAAGCATGATATAACCATATGGAAGATTCACTAAGCATATTTTATGAATAACTTATTTTACAGGATTATGTACGCATGAATCATATTTAAGAGTTACTTCAAATATGCATTTTTATTCTTTCATTCAATCATCTAGCTATATGCCCTAAAATGAGCCTGCAACTTGACCAACGACATTCCTTCATCCTTCAAGAGTATTGCTTCCATACTACATGGAATATATGCTCACCTTGTCATAGTGCTTCTTCCAAGAACATTCCAAAATAATGGTTCTTACATGATCATGATGATCTACTTTAACAAAATGAATATCTTTAACATAATATTAGAGAATGCTTGGATGAACAATAACATGCAAAATGGTCCAATTTTTAAGGCTAGATGATTCCTAACTCAATCAAATAGACCCTAAATATGCTACTATCACATTCTTCTATCTATGATGCCATACAAAATCAAGATTGTTCTAGAGTAAACCACAATGCATGATATTGTAAAGGAAAGACCAACTTCACAAAGAACCTAACAGAGAGGATGCCTAATTCAATAGTAAAGATCTTTGATATCTTCTTTCTTTCGCTTCTTCTCAGATTCTCTCATTTCTTTAGCTATGAGCACTTTGATTCTCTCCTTTCTTTTGTTGTTCTCCTTGTTTGGACAATCCCTTTTAAAGTGTTCATATTCATTGTATCCAGAGCATTAAACCTTGACATATCAGGCTTCTTCTTGGACTTGCCAAAATTTCCCTTTTTCAACTCCTTGGTTCTTGCAATAAATGCTTGAGATTGTTCATTTGATTTAATGTCATCCTTTTCCTTGATCCGAGTTTCTTCCTAGATGCATTGAGTCCACAACTCATCAAAATGAGTTGATTATTTCCTAGAGTAAATTCTAGTTGCAAAACTGCTCCATTCTGGTGCAAGGCATTTAGTACACAAATGGTCATTTAAAAATAAAATATTGTCTCCCCAAGCCATTGCAACTGATCTCTTATTTGAGAAATATTCATTAAAAAGGATGCCATGTCCTCATCCTTCGATTTCTTTATTTTATATAGTTTATTTCTCAAAGACATCTTTTGGCATAATGTACTTATAGAGTACAAATTTACTAGCTTGTCATACATAGCCTTAGAAGTCTTCAAATTAGCAACAAATGGAACAAGATGATCCTTAATGGACTAAATAATGATCCTTTGTGTCCTTACTTCTCCTTTCTTCTATTTTTCTAGTTCTTGAGTCTTGTCCTTGCTAGGTTCAGTAATTTCATCAAGAACATATTCCATTACTTCATGTTTTGTAAGTGCCAGATCAATCTTTTTCTTCCATGCTAGGAAATTTGTTGAGCCAACGAGCTTATTGATTTCCTTGTAGAAAGAAACCATATGAATTTCAACAACGACTTCAAAGACTGATGAATGATACCAAGATTCCATGATGTTTCCTTCAACGATGTCTTCCAATGAGCCTTTAAAAAGATCTCCTTTCCAAGAGAGATCAAGAATGTTATTGTAATCTTCCTCTTTCAAGCCCTTCTTGATGAAGTCTTTTTTCTTCAATAAGAGTTTGATTCTTCTGCAAGTGGTTCCCCTTAACAAACCCTTCTTTGTGTCCACAAGATGATCCTTTCAGTTGCCTTCTCTTGTTCACCTTAGCTCTTATACCATGTTGGAAAGTGCAGTATGGCAGCTGTTAATTCTGATTTTCCTTAACCTTAATAATTGTGTGTGAACTTTATTTATCTTCTTGTGTGTTTATTCATTAGTTCTTCTTCATTAAAAAACTATTAAGAGAAAATTAGTAAATACAGAGGACACAAAAATTAGGCTCCAAGCCATGACAAAACCCCTCTAAGGGAAAAACCTGGAAAATCTCTTCTCTTCTTATAGAATCTGCTTTAAATGAGATAGTCAAGACCCAAACCCTATACCAAGTCATCCTCCAATTACCAAGTTAACCCTTCAAGAAAAACCCTTCCAATAGGATCATATCAACAAGGCTAAATTTTGCATCAACACTTCTAGCTACAACTTCAATCCCCACCTTCGACCCTACAACTTCAACTTGAAACTTTGATCTTGTAGCTGCTGCAGAAACCCCAAGACATTTCTTCAAGAAATTCTCCTTTGAGAAAGATAATCTTTCCCAAGGACAATAAAGTCAAAACAAGGTACTTTGATCTTCTAGTAACTCAATATTGCAATTTGATCTCCAACCATTCAGACCAAAAAATTTTGACCTTCCTGGAAGCTGCAAAAACCCTAGATTACACACATGTGAGGGAGATAGAGCCCAAAAACAAAATTTTTCCTTCTTCTTGGATTCTCCTTGTCTTTTACACCTTCACTCTCCCTTTCTTACCTCTCCCAGCTTCAAATCGAACTTCTTCTTGAGAGATCGAACTTGTGTGTGTGTGAATGTGTCAAATGAGTTCGAATATGCTTGTATTTATAACCTTTCCAAGGGGTTGAATTCCCTCCTTTAGGCCGTCTTGAAGCTTCCAGGTTTCCATGACCTTCTAGACTCAAATAATTCTTTTACAAGTTACATCTTGCTCGAAAGGGTCTTATAAACATGATGTTGACTCCCTTGACTCATGAAAATAAATCCTATGACCTAACAAACCCTAGAAGTATGAAGAACATGCTTTTACATAGAAGACCATCAATAAGAAGCATGAAACCCATGCTTTAAAATAATAAATTTTCTTTCTTCTTTTGTTTGTTACATAAGATATATTATATATATATATATATATATATATATAATATATTAATATATATATATATATTTATATATATTTAAATGAGGACAACAATAATTATGAAGACCTAAACTAGTTACATTTCTAACACATTTTATAGTAGCGTTTTTTGTCTTCATTATCCAAAGGTTACCACAACTAATTGTCCCTTAATAGTAAGAGATAATATTGAAGTAAACATAAACTCATTGTAATTTATGCCTAGTAATTTGTGAATTTTTTTCCAAGTAAAATACTATGAGAAACTAAAGGGATGCTTCCCCACATTATTGGATGGAAACACTCGTTAACCTAACTTGAAGGAATGTGCACCAAGTATATGTTGGCATGAAACTAGCCAAATGAACAACAACATTGTTAACAATTAATTGAAACTAACCCCTTGTGCTAACTAGAGGCATTTTATTTTCCAAAACTTAAAATTATGAAGTCGATGTTATATCCACTAAAAACCAAATTGCAAAACACAACTCCAATTCCCATTTTATAGTAGCAATTTCTCTCTACATTATCTAAAGGTTACCACAGCTTATCCTCCCCTAATAGTATTGAATTACAAATAAACCATTGCAATGTATGCTTGCTAATTTCTCATTTTTTTCCAAGTAAAATCCTATGGGAAGTGCTTCCTCGCATTATTGAATGGAAACCCTTGTAAACCTTTCAATGTAGACTAGTGCACCTAACTCAAGGGGATTCAAACCAAGTGCATGGTAACATGTAAATGGCCAATAAAATTGATAACAATCAATCAAACTAACCTCATGGGCCAACTAGAGCCATTTTACTTTTCCAATACCTAAAAATATGCAACCAATGTTATATCAACTAAAAACCACATTGTTAAACCCAACTGTTGTGCTAAATCAACACTATAGCTATTGCCAAAACAACAAACGCTTGAAAAAATCATGCAAGTGCTTATGTAAATGCCTGGTGAAATCTAAATCTAACATCAAATACAATGCTAAAACAATTGTAATTGCTTAATCAATGTTAAAACAATGCCAAAATGGAAGCAAAATTTGTGACAAAACACAAAAAATGTATTACCCCCTCTTTAGCTTCATGAAAATGCCACTTAATGGCAAATAATAACAATTTAAAAAAGGATGTTGAAACTAGTGCTAATCAACGTTTTTGTTGTAGTTTGTGGGAAGAACTTAGGAGGATTATGCATGGGTATTTAACTTTCAAATGCTTTGTGTGTTTAGTAGTAAGGGATTTTAACAATGAGATTGTGAAGAAGTCAATTAGGTTTATCTTGGGTGGTTGGGTGGAATGATTGCTTTCCTCCCCACCTAGGTCCAATTCCTGAAAACAACACATTGAGCTCATATTGAGTATATTGTTGCAGTGGCTTCGAGTTTTTTTGTTGTATAGCATTGAGCCTTGAAGAATATCTTAACCTTGCACATGAGTTAGAGAGTGGGGTGCTTGGTTACATGGAAATAAATGTAAATGTGCAGATAAATTGGGGAAATTTTAAAGATTCATATTTATTTTAAAGTGTAGAAACCTTAGTGAATCTTACTCGTTATTAAAATGCACATAGTAAAGGTTTGGTGATCTTTTTGTAAAAAAATCAAATTCCTAAGAATTTTATATAATTTCTAAAAAATTTAACGATTTATAGAGTAGAATAATTTTTGTCCTAGTGTATTTGGGTAAATCATTTTTAGAAAAAGATGGTAACTAGTAAAACATTTTTTTGAAAAAAAAACATTGAAAAATAGCCCATAAACATTTGTTTTTAACTAAAACCATGAATACCAGTATTAAAAATTTATGTTTGGGGACATGGCCTTACATTTAAAAGTAAAAAATTAGCATCTTCCATTGTTGAGATCTAAGAAAGGGTTGAGCCTTTCTGAATAAGAAAACCAAAGTCTCCCAACTATATCAATAGCAATATTGATTGACCTAGAAACGTATATCCTCCAAAAAATGCCAAAATCTTAATATATATGAACAACATATACATTATTTATGAGGAGGTCATGCCTCGTTTCCCAAAACAAAGTCCTTTATAGGAGAAACATTTAAACATGGTAGGCCTCCATAGATCTAATTTGTTAAATTTCCTAAAGAAGATGATTGATTGAAATTTGAATGTCATTGAGCCACTGATGGAGGACCACAATTTCATCTTCAAAACTTTGTAGTTTGACCTCGTTCTCAACCAGAAGTTCCATAGCTACTGCTAATGTTCAAAATTTATCTTTGTGAGGAAGTTACACGTGAATTAACTCTTGTTGTAGTTGCTCCATGACCTATACCCACTCAGGGGGAGGAATTTTCCCAAAATACTTTTGCGCCATACTCCCAGTAATGAATCCAAAGATTGAAAATTCAACATGGAACCAATTCTGTAAAGATTTCGAACAAACTTGCAAGTTGTTGCACAATTTGTTTTGTTTTCCTGGCTTGGACACTAATTTATGGGAACAACAACCAACATTGGAAGCTTCACTAAGACATGTAGAGAGGACCGATAACTCGATACCAACAAAAGAATCTAATGGAATTGGCACATAACACCTAGACAAGATCACACCCACCTACCCATAGGAAAATTTCCACGAAGACCAAGGGAGAGAAACTCCTAACTACCAACAAAAAGAGAGATTATTTTGACAATAATAGAGATCCCAAAGGGGAGATCCAAAAAGTCTTAAAAAACCAACCCAAGTTGAGTCAAGAATAAGGAGAAATAGCCCAGGCTTAGGGGAAATACCCTGAAGATAGAGGGAGGGGGACTAAAAAGGCCAAAAAGAGATCAAATTTCCAAGAGTCAATCCTTAAAATCGGGTTGTGCAAAGACCAAATTGGAGACCAGGGTGGGCCAATTCAAAGAGGAGACACTAGCACTGGGAAATCGATAGTTCAAAGTATCAATAAAGAAGATGCAGGGGATCAATTGTCTTAAGCAAAAACTCAACAAGCTAAATAAGTAGTTGCAACCTAGCAAAGCTTGACTCCCTGCTAGGGACAAGGTGATTGAAACAAGATAACATACCACCCTAAACCATATCAAAACCATTAATATTTATAAGGTTATTTATTTTTATACTTCATCACCACATAAAAAAAGTCTTATTGTTTTTTTCATGCCAAATACACATTATTGAGATTCAACAATTATTAACTTTGATCAAATTTCATTTTACAAAGATCAAGTATAGAATTGAGGTTTTTTCAAAACTTTATCATTTTTTGTACTAAGTTTATTTTTTTGTAGGTGGTGATTTTTTCATGACACATGCATAAATATTGGACCATCAACACCCAAGGTATGTGTATATATATATATTGGTTGTTTCCAAGGAGAATCAATAGGAATACAAAACGATAAATTTTCAAAGTTCTCATCTATTTCACAATATTGTTTCCAAATAGTATTTTATTAGCGATTCTCAGACTATGAGTATAATCTAAGTACGTCCACCTTAGATTTGAAAACAAACACCCGTACACTATCATAAATGTATTAGAAATAAATAATACTGTAAGATAATGCTAATTTCTTACTTTAACATAAGAAATTATAGGAACCCAAAAATTTAGGGTGATGTCATCTGGGCAAATATGACTACTTTCAAATACTTTGGTGAGACATCAATCATTGACTAGGTCATAGATTTGATCAAAACTCATCAAAATGGGTCCATTTTTTGAAAGTCCTAGTCAAAGCTTTCATTGGTCAAGGCCTCTATTGGAAGATATGTATGGTACGTAGGTTCTCATAGTAAAATACCCTTGGATGTATCAATTATAAAAACATCTCCTCCCTATTCAGTTGATTCATGGATTTAATATGGAGTTTCTAGTTCCTCAATCAAGTAGCAAGAAGGGACTTGATTCATGGAACAACAACTTGGCTCACTAGCATTGATCCAGATTTAGTTGGTGATCTAACATGGTTCTGGGAAGAGTACACCAAAGCATTGCAACATTCCTTTATCTCTCTCTCTGACTAGCCAAACTCTTTGATTTGAGCCTCAAACCTTTAGGCATCTACACATTGAAATCCGGTTATATTTCTCTTGTAAAGACCATCATATGGGTCTTGTTCCTTGATGGGAAAAGCTTTGGAACCTCAAATGCCTAGCAAAAGTGAAACCTTTTATATGGTTGTTTATTCAAATTAAAGCTCCTACCTAGGACATTCTTCGAAAGTGATCTTTCAGGGTCCTAGGTATTTGTATCTTATGCCATTCAAACTTAGAAACTATCAATCATCTCTTCATTAATTTTCCTTTCTCTAAATATGTTTGGAAGAAATTAGGAAGGATTGGGGACTCGCATATGCTTTGGAGGGAGTTTTTATAGAGGAAGATCTATCGTATTGGTTTGCTTCCAGACATCAGAAGCAACACAAAGATTTACCTGTCACTGTTGCTTGGGGCATTTGGCTTGATCATAATCATGCAATATTAAAAACAAGGACCTTTCTCCCTTAAAAATCGCACTCACAATTCAGGCCATTCTCGGTTTTTTCTGATTCTCATCAAAAATACTACTCCAACCACCTCATGATATAATTCGGATTTAGTTTGATCTACTATGGATGTTCTTTGATGGAGATGCTCAAGATGATCCTGCTCTTAGTGGTGTTGGTGGGTTTATTTTCCTATCTGGCAGTCACTTGATCTCCTTCATTGTGATATTGGATTCCATAACAAACAATTATGTTGATCTCATGGCTCTTAAATTTGTTATGCACCTTACCCAGGAATAAGAAATCACAAGACTCATATATATGGTGATTACATGTTGGTTATCAACTAGGTAAACCACATGTTTCCTCTACAAAACTATTCACTTCAACCATTGCTACAAAACATTTTGCACCTTAACTATTCTTTCTCTCATATGACTTACATAACGTGTACAAGGATAGGAACTGGGATGTTGTTTGGCTCTCAAAAGCTAGATTGGAGGACCGAAACATATGAAAATAAAAATTATAAAAGAAAGTTAACAAACAACTTTTCTTCAGGACTCTTCGCTCCTCTTAGATTAGGCTACATGATGGACAACATAGTTTTTTGGCACTTATTGTAAGCATAATTCAAAGAATTTTCATGATGGGGAACAATCAGTATATTTGTTTATATTTATTAAGATCTTTAGGCTCATATGTGTATGAATTTTTTTTGATAATCCATAACTTTTTTGCCTCTGGAAATGTTTTTTTTGGTTCACCTATTGATGGACTTTTTCTCTAGGAGCTACAACTATATGACATGCTTTGAGTACGCATAAATGTAATTTTGTTATATATTTAGGCCGATAGGCCTTCCTTTGAATGAGACTTTCGTCATCCTTTTGTTTCTGAGGCTGACACCTGGCGTCCACATTCAGCCGGAAATTGTTCAAGCATTTCTGTTATGATCTTCATCCTTCAGGCGGAATGGTAGGCATTTTTGTTATTGGCGTCTAGCGGGGGTCGATATCCCTGGCTTCTGTTATCATTCCCGCCTGTCTATCGCCATATGTGTCTCGTCGAGGTTGAGAAGAGTCCCAAGCCCGTGGCATCTTGCGCCATGCCTGCACTTCCTGGTAATTTATTGCTTTCGCCCTTTTCCCTTTGGTTTCCTCGAATCCCCAAGCTGTTAAATGCTGCCGGAGGATATGAATTTGAAGAATGTTGATTTTGGGGTTTAACTGTCAGGCATGAAGATAAAGACTGATACTCTGATGGTGAAAAAGGCAAAGGAAATTTATTGCTTTCGCCCTTTTCCCTTTGGTTTCCTCCAATCCCCAAGCTGTTAAATTCCTTGAGAGCCCACATATGCTTGGCCATTGCAGTTTATATATTGATATCCACCGGAAGGAAGTCTTGGAGAGTGGATATCAGCCATCAGAGGGAAAATGGCGAACCAATATTCCACCAAAAACTCTTTCGAAAGCCTGGTTGTGAGCACCATGATGAGTTGGCTAAATATGCGCAGCCCTTTTCTGGACACCAATACCTTCCTATCCAACTCGTATGATCGCATCATCGCAGACGAGAGCAAGAGCCCATTGGAGAGAGAGGAGGCGAAGCTGGAGAAGAATATCGTTCAGATTATATCCAGTGGGGACACTAATAAACTGAAGGCAAACTCTGGCCAGGCCGTCACCATTGGCGACCACCAAGTTTGCGTGGGGTTCCACGAGGACCCAGAGCCCGGCTACTGCATCTGGGAATGGCACGGTCACATCATGCTCTATGATGAGGAGAAGGGCTACAAGACAGAGTATATCTATGGGAATTTCTTCGAGAAGGCAACTGAGTTTAAGCGTAGAGTGGCTAAACCCCAGGAGAAGAAAGACAAGGAGAACAAGGCCTCCGGTGGAACTGTGGGCTTAGGAGGGCTTATTGATATCGTCAACGAGATGAACGCTCGAATTTTGTGCAGAAATATGAGCGCCAGGTCCTTCAAGTGAAGCTGTACTATGGTTAATCACCGGGGTTTTTGGGCTTAGGGTTTATGCGAACTTACTGGTAAGAAGCCCCCCCTTTAAAACAAAAAAAAAAAAAAATTATGTGCATTGGTTGGTTCTAGTAAGTCGACTAATGCTTTATTACTTTGGGAAAAGTATTTTCTGTAATAACTGGTGGGTGGTAGTTGCAATATGAAGTCCTGAATTACTTTTGAGATAATTGCAACATTTAAATGGGATTTGTGCTTGTAAATAAGAAATGTCATGTGCTTGGGTTTGTTTCAGATGAGTTGTTGAGAGGTAGGAATCTCAAGTTTGTTTGTTTGTTTGTTTGTTTGTTTGTTTGTTTGTTTGTTTTTTGTTTTTGTTTTTGTTTTGTTTTGTTTTGTTTTGTTTTGTTTTTTTTTTTTTTTTTGTTTTGTTTTTTTTTTTGTTTTGTTTTTGTTTTTTGTTTTTTGTTTTTTTTTTTTAAGTTCGGTTGCTATATATTAGATTCTGAAAAATTCCAGGGATTCAATCTCCTCTGGTACATAATATGCGATGATTGTCTATGATCAAGGGGTTTACAAAAAGAGACTACCTCCTTGATTCTTGCTTTGCTGTTTCTACTACTATCTAGAACAGAGCTACTATAGATTCTGCTGAAGGAAAATAACAGAAAGATGCATTTACATTTCATTTAATCTATCATGATATGCTGAATGTGCCTTGCCGTTGATTCCTCTAGCTGGTCATCTTTTGCTTCTTGCTTGACGCTGGAAGAGCTGGTGGCAATGGCGTTTTTCTTGTCCACATGAACTTGAGAATGGATATTGATTCCTCAGTGTGGGCGCAGCGGTTGATGACCTGTCTAAACTGCTCTTGGAGGGATGCTGCTTTGTGCATAAACAGCTGAATCTCTGTCTTGTATTTCTCAGTCATGATACGCTCCTGTTCAAAGATCCTTCTGCTCTGCTCATCTAGACGTCTGTCGTGCTCTTCCAGTCTTGCATGCAGTAATTTTTGCTTGTCGTCCAAAATAGTCTGCTGGGTCCTTATTTCCTCCAGCTCAGCCTGTAAATCTGCATAATGAAAGCAGTCTTCGCTGCGCGCCATTATTGGAGAAAGGTTACGGTGAGTGTAGTAGGTGGAAACAGAGGCGTGATAAGAGGGAGTATTAGGAGCGTTGAGGGGTGAACTGACAAGAGAACAGTGTCTGTGGGAACTGGCGGGAGAGTGGTTAAGGATCGCGAATGTAACCGTTCTGCTTGAGATTTTAAAGGGGAATCCACAGCACGAGGCCGAGAAGAGTATGCCCAGGTGCCGGATGATGCAAGAGAAGGCGAGACAGAAGTGATTCGAGAAGAAGAAGAGGGGTGATGCGTGGCCGAGAAGAAGAGGGGATGGAGTTAAGAGAGCCAAGAGGGGAGCTGCAGGGGAAGTTACCTTGCTGATTCTGTCTTTAACATTCCTATAAATCACATTAGCACTGGTTAGTATGGGACTGAGCAGTAAGTAAGGAGTCGATACCAGAGAAGTATCCCGCCTATAGCTCTGTGGAAGCTCGCTTGCTCCAGGATGGGGCTGCTGCATTAAATCTTGATCGCCATGGACGATACTTCGGGTGCTGAGCGTTGCATTTATAGAGTGGATCGGGCGGTGGTCGGATTCCCAAGCAAGGTTCAATATTACGAGAGAGATGGTGGTCTGTTCCAAATCTCTCAGACAATCCTCCTTTACTGAATCTTTTTTGCTGATGCCGGCGTTGAAGTGATCGCTGGTGACTGTTGGCAGGTGGTTGCTTCTATCAAGGGTTGGATGACTCTGTTTTTGTGTGCTACGATCTCTATGTGGTGTCCTTCTTCTGGGAAGTCCATGCCCTTCGCACGCTTGTTTGACCAAGCGGTGCTGGACTGAGCTATAATTATTCTTTTTCATGGCAGAGGTTGGAAACTGTTTATGTTGTTGCAGCTTAACGATCCCGTCAGCCTTCCTACTGCGTTATTCGCCCGCTTGTCTGCTTCTTTGTTTAGAGTGCGGAGTATGTGGTAAAATTTGATGTCATCAAAATGTTTGAGGAGGAGCTTGATGCGCTCTATGTGCTGCTGTAGATTGCTATTGGGGGATTGCTGGTTATAGATCATGAGGCGGATTATGATTGCCGAATCCCCAAAAACTAATGCCTTTTTAATACCCAGGCTCTTTAGTTGGAATAATCCTTGATATAGAGCTAATGCCTATGCATTGTTGTTTGTTTTCTCTCCCAGGCTCCATTCATAACTACACATATTGTCCCCAGACTCATTCAATATTACTCCTCCCGCTCCTGCTTGGCCTGGGTTGGATTTAGAGGCTCCATCAAAGTATAATGTTGTGCAATTGTTGCTCTGTATCCACCCCTTGTATTCCTGGGCTGATAATCTGATTTCCCACTCCTTGATTTGAGCTTGCTGCTTTCTAACAGTTTTTTGAGTCTCCTGTCGTTGTCTTGGCCGCTCCAGTATGTGACTGATGACTAATCTTTCCTCCACTGTGTAGTCTTCTATTTGGATTTTTCCTTTATGCTTGGCTGCTATTGTCTCTTGAGCCAAGATGTGGGCTTTGCTGCATGTTGTTTGAACATTGCTCTCCTTATTTTGAAAGATCTTTTTGTTCCTTGTTAGCCAAATTCTCCAAAGTAAGGAGTGAGGAATGGTATCCCAGATTCTTTTCACAATCCTGCTCCTTTTGTCTTTCCATGGACAATTCTTTTTCCATTCATATATTATCTCAGCAATGTTGTGTTGGGGTTGCCAGTTTATATTGCCCAAGGATGACATTTTGATCCAGCATCTCTTGGCGAATGGGTAGTCTATGAACAAGTGATGGATTGTCTCCTCTGCTGAACAACAGTTGGGGCATCTGGATGGCCCGTTGATCCCTCTCTTGCTTAAATTTTCAGCTGTGAGAATTTTTCCTTTTAGTAGCAGCCATATGAAAAATTTGACTTTGGGGATGGCCTCTGATTTCCAGATTATTCGCCAATGATTCCAGGTGGGGATCTGATATGTATTGTTGCAGATGTAGTGGTGTCCAGACTTGATGGTGTAATTTGACCCCGTGGGATCCCATCAAAGTCCATCTGCTGCTCCTTTTTTTATTGGGGCTCTACTATGAAGATTGACTTTGAGGGCTTTGAGATTAGCTTCTAAAGCTGAAGGTATACCTGGAAAATCCCAATCAGTCCAGGCACCTGTGTCCGAATCCCATTTCGATATTTGCCCCAGCCTTTGAATGCCTTTACTATTGAGATAATGTATGATCGGGATGGCTTCTTCAATAGTATTTAGGGGTTGCAGTCCCATTATCTAATCAGTGGCATAGTTAATGCTGTCCCCTCCTCCAGGGATCTTTGAGGTGTTTTGCCTGAGATAAGGAATTTCTTTCTTGCAGAGGTGCCAAATTTTGGTGGAATCTCTATTGGGGATGCCATCTTCTAGTAATCTTTGTCTTGTGCCATTGAGGTATTTTCTTTCTATAACTTGCTTCCACCAAGCTTTTGGCTCATTGATTAGCCTCCAGGCCATTTTGATTCCAAATGCCAGATTGAGAATTTTTGGAGCTCTTATTCCCAGACCTCCTCTATCCTGAGATTGTATGACACTTTTCCAGCTGACCAAGTTAAATCTATTTTTTTCTTTTTTCCCTCCTTGCCACAGGAAGTTTTGGAGGGCCACTTCCAGTTTGTGATGAAAAATAGCTGGAGCTTGATAAAGAGTAAATCTATATAGGGGTAGGGAGATTATACCTGATTTGAGCAGAATTAGTCTGCCTGCTGGGTTGAGCCAATGAGTTCCCCATTGCTGGACCTTCCTCTTGACTTTGTCTATTATTTCATTCCAAGTCGCTGCTTTTAATGGTCCCAGGTTGACCGGCATCCCAAGGTAGGTAAAATGATCCCATTTTGCTTTGTGTGTGACTCCAAAGATGTTGGCGATGCTGTGGGCTGTTTGATTTGAAATATTCCAGCCATAGACGCAACTTTTGTGGAAGTTGACCGCTCCCCCTGAGTAGCCCATGAATTGGTCGAGGAGGATTTTGAAACGCCTTGCTATGGTTGCAGAGGCCCCTCCAATCAAGAGAGTGTCATCAGCGAATTGAGAGTGGTTAATGTTCTTGGTTCCATTCCCGAATTTGATGCCAGTGATGAGACCAACTCTTATATTTTGATCCAGTGCACTGCTAAAGGATTCAGCCATGAGAATGAATAAGTAAGGAGAAAGAGGGCAGCCTTGCCTTGGTCCTCTAGAGGATTGGAAGGCTTCACAGGGGCGCCCATTAATCAGAGGAGATATCCAAGGACCTGATATGCAAGCTGCAATGGTGCTGATAAAAGCGGAGTTGAAACCCATTTTCCCCAGGATAACAAACAAGAAGGAGTGCCTTACCCGATCAAAGGCATTGGCTAAGTCGAGTTTAAGAACGAATCCTTTCTCTTGTCTAGAGGTGCTGGAGTGAATTGCTTCTTGAACCAGAGTAATAGTGTCATGGATTTGTCTATTAGATAGAAAGCCCCCTTGATTTTCAGAGATTAGGGATGGAAGGAGGGGCTGGAGTCTCATAGCTATGATTTTCGTGAATATCTTGTATGAGGAGTTACACAGGGATATTGGTCAAAACCTGGAGAAAGTAGTAGGTCGATTTTCCTTGGGAATGAGAGCAAGGAAAGTTGAGTTTGTGAAGCCTCCCATTTTCCCCTTCCTTTCTATTCCCCTCAGCATTTTTGCAAGGTCTTTTCTTATCAGCTACTAATGATCCCTGTAAAAGTTGATTGGAAAACCATCTGGCCCCGGTGACTTGTCTGGCTGCAGGGACCAGATTGCTTTCCTGATTTCCTCCTCCTCTATTTCTCGATTTAGACTTTCATTCATTCCTTGAGTAATGCCTTTGGGGAGGTACTGCAGCAGCTCAGAATAATCGATTTCTTCTTGATCTTCAGTGAGGAGACTCTTAAAATAAAGTGAGGCTGCCCTCTTGATGTCTTCTTGGTTATTGTGATGGTTGCCTTCACTGTCAGTGATAGCATTAACGTTGTTCCTTGTCTTCCTGGCTGTAGCTTGCTTGTGGAAGTAAGCTATGTTTTTATCTCCTTCTTTCAACCATAGCTGTCTCGATTTAAACCTCCACTTTATCTCTTCTTCTCTATTTATGTGTATGAGCTATCCCTGTATTTCCCATTCCTTATTTTTTAGCTGATGGGTGAGCCCTTGGTCTTCAATTTGTTTTTGGACCTCCTCCAAGTCCTGCTGTATTTTCTTTTTAATATTTTATGGTTCTTGATAGCTGATTTTTGCCCATTCTTTGAGCGCTTTTCTTATGCTCCTGATTTTTGTTTCCCATATGTGGCTAGGGGAGCCTTCGACATGCTGTTTCCAAGTGGCTTCTATGATTGCTTCAGCAGATGCATTGTTCCTCCATAGCGGGTTATACCTGAACGGAATTGGTCCCAATTGAGGATGGGAATCCATTGTGAGGAGAATGGGAAAATGGTCCGAGGTTGTGGTGCTGAGGATTCTTGTGTGGCTTGCTGCAAAGGAGGAGAGGAGGAGATGTTAACCAAAATTCTATCCAATCGCTCCATGATATTGCCTGGCCCCATCCTTCGGTTGTTCCATGTGTATTTTCGATTTTTTGGGATGATATCAACCAACTCGTGCTCTGACATTATTCCTTCCAGCTAACTTCTGAAGGGGTCATGGATGAAATTGCCCCCTCTTTTCTCATTCGCGTGGAGGATTAAGTTAAAATCTCCAACTAAAATGATATTTGGGTTTCGCTCATTATCTATGTTTTCTTTCAGCTCCTTCCAGCATTGCTCCTTTTCTCTGTAATCGTTGGGTATGTAAACATTATAAATGATGAGATCACAGTTCTTTTCTTTACTGTTCAGATTAGTCCTCAACCAATTTTGGTTGAATATGGTTGACTTGCAATCCCAGTATTGGTTGTTCCACATGGTAGTAATTCCTCTAGATGCTCCTCTGGAGCTGCTGCTGGCACCTGAGAAGTTCTTGTGGGCATCTACAATCTTCTGCATTTCATTTTGGTTTTGTTTGGTTTCTTGAATCAACAGGATTTCAGGTCTTTTATTTTGAAGAAGGTCTCTTAAGGCAGTTGTTTTGGAGGGGTGCCCCATGCCCCTGCTATTCTAGGATAGGAGTTTCATCATGGTACATTTGAGCAAGGAGGTGCTCGCCTCTCTTGGTCTTTCCCTGCTATTTCCTTTTCTTGATGGCCTGTCATGAAGGATTCCATAGGGGTTTGGATTCCAAGGGCAATGTCCTTTTGAGTGCTTTCTTCCCGCTGCTGCTTGGATGACTTCCTTCCTGGTCCGAGCTTCTTGTGGAGATCACTCGAAGTGCCGAGTTCTTTTGAGGAACTTCTGGTGGTTCTAGGAGGGGGAGGCTCTGAGGAAGGCTAGGAGAGGATTGAAGTGATCAAGGGAGGATCAGACGATTCAAAGGAGGGCTGTTCAGATTGGGGATCTTCGGAGGCTAGAATCAAGAAAGGGTTGGAGGATGAGGGGAAGGGTGGATCTTGGGATGGATCTTTGGATGGGCCCGAAGGTTTGGGGGGGGGAGAAGAGGGGCGATGGGTGGAAGGGCCCGGCTGATCAGTGGTTGAATCTGGTTTGGATGGGGGGGCTGCTTTCTTTTTTTTCACGGTTTCCCAGTGACCTCCTTGATCTTCAGATTCCAAGTTAGTTACTTTGGTACATCTATTAGCAAAGTGCCCATATTCATGACATACCTTGCATTTGAAGGGTATCTGCTCGTAGTCCAGCTGCTGTATGTAGCTCCAGTCGTCCACCTTAAGCTTGATGGCTTCCGGCAGTCCTTTCCTGAGGTCCACTTCCACGCAGATTCTTGCACAGGCTTGCATGTTATCCTTGGGCTCACTTCTGTCTATGTATTTCCCTACCGCGTTCCCAATTGCTTTAACCGATTCATCTCCCCAACAGTGCAAGGGCAGATGAGGAAGACGAACCCATACTGGAACAACATTGGGGATGTCCAGTTCTGGATCGAAATCAGGGGTCCACTTATTTAAATAAAGCCCACGAGAGTCCATGAAATAGGGCCCATTCCTGAAAATCAGATCCTTATCAGCTTTGGATTCGAAGTGAAAGGTGTAATAGCCTTTGCCACAGAAACGGATTGAGATCTTCCCTTGGATTTTGTCGAACCAATTCCTTTCCACCCATCTTTGGACTGTTTTTGGTGAAGGCCATAAACCCGTAAACTGTCCTATGAGTCCTTTTTCTGCTAGTGATAGTGCTGCCATTCGAGGAAGAGATGGAGGCAGCTGAACTTCTTGGAGAATATCCAGTTTCTTGACGAATTTTGAAGTTGCAGGCTTAGGGCGGGAAGGGGGAAGGGACTTTACCAGGTCTGAGAAGGCCTTCTCAGCATCCCCCTGGGATGGGTCTGGATGAGCCATGGCTGAGGCCAGGGCCCAGATTGAGCAGGCCTCGCAGCCGAGGCCGAGGCGTCGGCGCAGCACGCTGATCTCCTAGGTCGCGCTCCTGATCACGTGCTCCTGTTCCGCTCCGCTGTTGTGGATCCTACTGGGAATCTCAAGTTTTTGATCCTTAATAAATTGTGTATTATTTGTTGAGAGGTATGCATTTCAAGTTTTTTATACTTAATAAATTAATTTAACATTGATTTATTGGTTAGTTTTTTCTCAAGGATTAAAAAAAAAGCTTGGTTCAATATAAAATAGTATATGCTAAAATTCAATTTGAGATGGTTCAGCATAAAATTTTATATACAAAAATTCAATTCGAGATTTTTCCATGGAGCTTTAGGTGCAGTTTAGTTTGCAGTTTTAGAATGTAAAACTATTTTTTTTGGGTGGGTATTTTCTAATGTAAATTTGATTCCAAAGGGAGTTCTTGACATTTGTTGTTTATTTATGTAATAACAATTATATCTGTCTCTGTTTGTGTTGAATTGAGAGAATATCCTTCTCTGAGCTACGAGAAATATCTGGACTTGAGTTACGAACTTACCTTCTAAATCCAGGATGCAAAATTTCACTGATGAACTTGTATTTTATCTTGGAAGGTTTGATGGCTTATACCGTTAGTTTGGTTGAAACATATAAATAGCCCATTGTCCATGCATTGTGTGGTGATCAAGGATGCAAAATTTCGCTGATGAACTCGTATTTTATCTTGGAAGGTTTGATGACTTATACCGTTAGTTTGGTTTAAGAATATAAATAACCCATTGTCCATGCATTGTGTGGTGATCTGACAAATAAAAGAATTTGTCATTTTGTTTCTTAGCTATAGCAATGATCTGATGCAATAAAACTTTGATTTAGAAGTCATTTTTCCAAATTCAAATAGAAGTGTTCATCTTTTATTTATTTAGGAGTGTATATATTAATGGGAAGGACTATCCTGTGTACATGGTTATGGTCATATGTACCATATTTATTTTCCAATTACTCACTTTCCATGAGATGCATCTGATAATAAGTTGGTACCAACTTTAGTGCCATGTCAGCTGAGCTGTGGTCTCACTGTAAAAATGTGGGAGTTTACTATTGCTGGCCCAGGTTGGGCTCCCAGGAAAAATAAGAAAATTCTCAGCCATATACCCAAAAGTGCAGTTCTGATATGAATAGATTTTAGCAGCAGATTGGGGAAATCAGTCCCTGACTTGGCCAAAAAATAAGGGGTGTTATGGTAAGGAGAAAAGAAAAATTTAACCCCGCAATCATATCATCTAAATTTAATTTAAAGCACTGGCCTGACAATGGTATAATAACAGAATAGAAATCATGATCAGGTCACATCTTGTTTCTAGCATTATTTTCCTTCCAAAATTTAACTCACTTCTTTTGTAGACCCCAAGGTTCATCATTCAAATTCACAAAGCTACTTTGAATCTACTGAGGGTTAAAATGGAACTATTTTGTATTTTTGTGTGTGCCTGTGTAATTGAAGCTGAACATAATTGCAAGGATCATCTTTATTCTTCCCTAGAATTTACTACAGGTGCTGCGCTTTCTGTTATATGTAATAGGATGTTTCCCTGAAAGGTTTCCCATGTTGAATAGGATCTATGTTGTGCACAAATGAAAATTTAAGGTTCCACACATCAAAATTTAATGCACTCCAAGTGCTATGCTTTTTCTAATTTTGATGCCCAACTGACTTATCTTAGGATTTATGTGTGCAATGCAACTCTAGGGTTCTGTACATTGCAGTTTATGCTCCACGTGCTTTGCAATTTCCGTGCCTCCCAGAATATTACACTCTCGATTCTTTGCACTCCAACCTTGTTTCCCCGGACACCCATTACGGACAGCAACAACGACAACCGAAGAAGAAAAGTATTATGAAGTTGAGGTTGAAGATGCAGAGTACGAATCGAATTCTGATGTTGGGGGAGATAAAGACAACCAACAAGTAAAGGGAAAGGGATTGAGGTGGGCTGATGTAGACGAAAATGGATTGGACAAGGTGCAAAAAAGGCTCATAGAAGCTTTGCCTCCAAAGTTGTCTGGAAGGAGCAAGGCCTTGATTAAACATATAATTTGTTTATCAGAAGAGGATGATCCATCTGAATTAATCATGCAGTGGGTGAGAATAATGAAGCCCAAAAGAGTAGATTGGCTTGCAGTCCTCAAACAGATGGAGGAACAGAACCTCAACCATCCCCTCTTCTTCGAGGTCAGTGGCTTTTCAATTATTATAGATGGATTGAGTAAATTATTAACCAAGTTGATCTGTATGACATTTTCTTTTCAGTCCACTAATGCCTTTACTGCTTTGCAATTTATGCCATACAAAGCTTCTTGGCTATGTTATCAGACTCTTCGTAGTCCAAGTGGAGTCGGGAGTTTGATTATGTTTTAAGATGAAACAGAGTCTAATCAGCTGAATCTGAATCAATCCCGACTTATTCTTTAAAGTTTAACTCATAAATATCACCCAAACTCACTGTTACCACTCAAATTATCACCTAGGAGGAAAAGTCCTAACCTCAATGGGACAACCTAGACGCATAATAGGCAAGCCACTGACTGTCACGTTGATGGCCTTGCCTGACCAAGGAGACTGCTTATCCCAGGGGGAATCTGCATGTTCAATTTAAACTTAGATTGTTGGGAGAGAAATTGGAAAATACTAGCATGAATTGACTACTCTTATGCTTAACTCAATCAAATCGATTCATTTGTCAAAGATGTGAGAATTTGCAAGTAAATTGTTGAATTAATCCCAAAAGGAGAAGTGAATGTCACATTATCCTTTTTATGCTATTACTAATGTTGAGATCAAGTGTGAAATACCCCGAAGTGAATGCTTAAATGGTTACAAACAAGTAGGTTAATGTTGAGAACAAGTGTGAAGTAATCCCAACGTGATGCTTAAATGATTACAAAATGTAGATTAATTTTGAGAACAATTGTGAAGCATCCCAAGTGATGCATAATTTGTTATAAAATTAGATTGATTCGAGTCACAAGGTAATGCTAAATCTAAAACCCTTGTTTAGATAGAGACCATTCATGTATGGAAATTGCAACAAGTAATCCATAAAGTCCACTTTTAAATACCATTCAAAAATTGCAACTGAAGACCGTAAGCATAATGTTATTCAGATTTTGTGATAAATCATTTTTGCTTCACGTATTACTCCTTAAGAGAGTGATTTTATTCACAAAAATGCAGCGAATTTGAGTCATATCCAATATCTCTAGAACCAGTGGGTATTGACACGCTCAAATAACGCTTATGAAAGTGTTAGGTTGTAAGCAGTTGTGGTTATCAATTTGAAACGTTGTCTTAGTACGTGTGTATGATCACAATATAAGCAATGAGATAATATTTTGAAGTATGGCATATATCAGCGTTATCATAAGAAATAGTGCTTGCAAATGAATGAAAACAAAAAAATCTAAAATGCTATACAAATAATTCCAAGTGAAGTATTACTCTCTTGATTCTGCCTTAAACTGAATCTGCCCTTAAATAGTATAGCCTTAAGAAAATATTCCAACCATTAAATTGTCAACTGAAAATTTTGAATGAAGTCGTTTGGCCCACTCCTTGTAATTCGTCTCAAAGTAAAAACATCCATTCCTTTTCTAGCAATATTAAACTGGATCTGATATAATCGTTGCAAGTGCAAGTGCTGTGATATGCTAAAGCAAGGTCTATAATTATTGCTAGTATTTAAGATATTTGCCATTAGAAAAACCTAAACCCTAACGTCCTCTTATTGGAGCAAGACTGACCTTCTTCAAAGCTTATATCAGTTGGAAAAACTATGGCAATCCTTGCAAAAAACCTAGTCATCGATAAAAGAGAAACATAGAGCGAAAACCTCACATTGAATTTGCCCCTTAATTGCATTCTCCCAAATGTTTTTCAACTAAGCTTGTAGAGGAACTGCCACAACTCCAACCGTGACTTTAGCAAGTGAATCCTCTTTTCTATTTATAACATTCAAATTAAAACCTGATTAATAAAATAATATTTCTTTACAAAAGACCCTGGTATCCTCCTTTTTTCCCTTTGAGTGAATAAAATAGGCCCACAATGCCACTTGTCATCTCCATAAGGAAAGAGCTAGCCTCTAAATCTGTAGAGAAGACCTCAACATTGTGTCCTTATCCCAAAACACCTCAAAAGGTGACATATGCCTTTAAATATGTGACAATGGATTAAATAACGTGTCCTCTTTAGTTGGTAGTGTGCACTCATATAAGCTATATTCTTCTCTTCTGGAAACTTTCCAGTTTTGTCCCTCAACATTCTCGTATATGTTTTCTTCCAAATTGTAGGATATAATTTCAGGTGTAATTTCCAGCATTATTTCTCAGTGTGCCCATAAATCAACACTGCAATGATTGCAGTGATTCCAGGTGTTGTCTTTTGAGTCACTGAGCAGTGGTGAAAGTCCTATTTCTGTTCGTTTGCTTAGGAGATTTTTGA
>APFE031548830.1:1733-13186 GCA_000404065.3 Pinus taeda
ATTTCTTATTAATTCATATAAAAATGTTATATATCATGAAATATATGGTTCTATGATTCTATAAGAGATCAATAAAATGGTAGGGCACTAAAGGGAAGGGATTTGAAGTGGGCATGATTAATTATTGTAAGCCTTTCAAGCTATTGTAAGTCTTTAAAGCTTTGGGATGAGTGGGAAAGGTGTATGGTTCTTTTTAAACCCACATGGCAAGTTAATATTATACAATATTTTAGAGTTGTTTATTATTATTTCCTAATTGTAGTTGGAACCTTATGTTAGAATGATATGAATCATATGAATGTATTAGAAATATTTAGAAATGAATGACATGTAATTATGGATAGTGTAGTTCTCATAATTTATGATATTCTTTTTCATGAAATCTTGAGGGAATTGTAATATTGTGAGAACGAAATATTGGTTAGTGATAAAATGTCTTACTGTTAAAATTCCGAGTTAAAAATGTCCATTGTATCTATCAAAGAATTATTCTAACCAACTTATGTTTGGTCTTTGTAAGGAAGTGGAATATACGTAGTGACTAAGCAATGATGAAACCTAACTTCTAATCATTGACTTTTAAGGTTTATAGATCGATAGAGGAAAGGTAGATTAGAATTGTTATAATAGTTAACAAGAGAGGCTGCTAAGCAGCGAGTCCCTGCCAAAACACTTTGTTTGAAAAAGCCAAAGGTTAATGAAAGTGTCTGACAGACTATGAAAGTGTTTGAAAAGCTTTCTGACACATGTAGGCCAGTGTAGGCTTCTTTGTGCCTGACCTGAGTCTGCCTGCCTTACCTATCTCACTTGCTGAGTATGCCTTACCTAAATTTGCCTTATCGTCCTTCAAATCGTTGAGAAAATATAAGTCCAAGTTTTTTTGTGTTGTACCTACTTTCTTAGGTGAAATTACACTTACTGCAATTTTAACTCCTTGTTACAGAACTAGAATGAGAAGAAGCCTTAATGGCCTTCCAAACAACACTGAGGATGAAACTCCTTCCTCTATGGAATCATTTACTGGTTCCCGGTCATCAACGACTTTTGGAACCACAACAGCAGACTCCATTTTTGAAACAGAAGATTCAGTATCAGTAAATCTAGATCCAAATCCATGTAGAGAGCACGACAAGACTTTGATGAACATCATAGAGTATACGAACAACAATGCACCTAGTAGGAACACTAGCTAATGGCTAAACAACACTTGCTAAAACAAGTAGAGATGTTTATAGCAACATGTGCTTATATTAGAACACCACATCTTGGAACACTAGCAAATGCCATAACAGCACAAGTTCGACCATCAGGGAATAGTAGAGCACCAAAAGTGGGAACACTAGCAAATGTCGGCGCAAATTCTAGGAACAACACTACAAAGCCTTATGAGCCTTTGAGAAGTCCGAGGAACTAGTACAAATGGCTTCACTGCACCACTTCTAGGAGCAAGATAAGAGACCACTATAGTCAAGATCCTAATGTTAGGACTTTGTCTTTGAATATAAGAAAATCCTGTAACATCATCACTGAGGGGAACAACTAGAAATGTAAGAACATGGAGGGACATAAGTAAGGATGCTACAACAACTGGCTCGAATGTTGGGATTCCATCTAGCACCACTTTCACTTATTTCATTTACTCCCACCCTTTTAACTTGTGAAAAATAGGTTTCGATTCAATTGAAAAGTCAACAATTGGATTAGGATCTCAATCACCAATAAATCGTTCAAGGTCAGCTAGGGGTGGTTAAGTGGAATGTAGCTACGGGCACCAAACTTAATAAAGTGGTGAAGGTAGGAAGATAGAAGAGTCTAAGATATAAATAATGAGTTTGAACTAATGCTTTCAACTTGCTTATTATACCTAAAGACGCCCATTCTGAAGAAATTTGGGAGTACTAGTATAGTTACCTCAACTCAAATACAAGAGCAGTAATACAGTTACTTCAATGATTATGGAGAGCTCTTTGCCTTGATCGATATATAAGTCATCGTGGAATGCATCATATATGTCTTCACAATATGTTAGTTAGTGGTGGGATATATAGAAAGAAGTGCTACTGAACAACCCACCTCCTTACTATCGAGCCTACTACTAAGAATTGCTACTGAACAACCCACCTCCTTACTACTGAGCCTACTACTAAGAATTGCTACTGAACAACCCACCTCCTTACTACCGAGCCTGCTACTAATTAGGTACCCTTGCAATCAACCCCGCTAATAGACTAGAGCTTCGAACCTGGAACTCTACCTCGATCTCTATTGTCCTTGTTACAAAACTAGAATGAGAAGAAGCCTTAATGGCCTTCCAAACAACTTCAAGATTAGTTTTATCATTCAGATTCTGGAATAATGTAGGGGACATCACTCATATATTAGAAAAAATATGCAGTGGATAAATTTGGTGGGAAAAATACTAAGAAAAAGAAAACAATATTGTAAGCTTGAAAGGCTATTATAGAACCTCACCTGAAGTCTGAAGATGCTTGCCTACAATTGAAATTGAATGAGAAGATAGTGTAAGGTTGAAAAGATATTATACAACGTTAGATGAAGTTTGAAGATGCTTGCCTACAACTAAAATTGAATGAGAAGAGAGCCCATAGACTTGAGTTCCATTTTGGTTCTCAGTAGAATCTTGGCATCATTTTCTGAGAGATATTCTGCCTGAATTTACATTTCTCAGACTTCTTGCATTGATTATGGTAAAAAACAATGAGATTGTTTTTCAGCCTTAAAATATCCATAAGAATTCACTCTAACAGACAATCAGAAGTAACAACTATACAGAAAAGTTTGTAGCAATTGTTGTTAAGTTTTCTTACCTAGTAAGAAACTTTGGGAATATGCCAAACAATATTATACGAATCACAACCATTATTATAGTAATCACAACTAGTAGATCTCTGAGATATGCGACACCTCTTGTGGTTTCTTCTTCCACCTGAAGCGAACATTTTTGTATACATTGCAGGATAAGAGAATGGTCCTTCATCAATGAAAATATTAGCTGGATGAACACTTTATAGAAGGGAAACTAGAAAAGAGGCCATAAGCCCAATTTCTGAAAACTTTATGAACAAGGAGAAACCCAATTCCATGATTAACAAATGAACTAACCGTGATATCAATTCAAGTCAAACGTGTAATCTATCTACAATTGAGAACAAATTGAGATAAATAAATCTATTGAAAGAGGAAAAATATAAATAATAAGAATACAATGAGTAACACACATACAGAACATAAACCATAACACCAATTGATGAAATCTTTCTTACAAGCGAACATAAAGAAGCTTCACTCCAAATAAATAAATGAAACTAACCTTGGTACTAATGCAAAAGTGAAGTTTTTTGCAGAATAAGCAACAGAATAAAGACCAAATGAAAGTAGAACAGATAGATTATGTTAGATCGGTCAGCACTTTACAATGAAAAAGATAGATTATCTTAGATGGGTCGGTACTTTACAACGAAAAATGAAGCTATCAAAATTAAAATACCAACTAAAAATACATATAGAACAACAACCATAATACTATGTCCTGAAAACTTCCGAACGCATTAATAAAGAGAAACACAACTCCTTGATCAAAATATGAGCATAACATTGGTATCAATGTGAATGCATAATTTATTTTCTGCCTAATCATAAAATATCAGAATGAATGCTACAAGAAAACGAAAGGAAGAAACATATGTACCAACTTCAGACTCGTGGGTGCTCATGCCTTGATTGCATGCAACCCACATTGGAAATAAGATTATGAAACTGGACCACATTGCAATAAGATTATGAAACAAAGACATGTACATGTCATTATCCTAGTAAAATAGATGGCCTTGAAAAACTTAAATGGAATCACCCCTCCCTTGAGGACCATCTTACTATTGTAACGCCACCCATTAAAATGAAGCTATCAAAATTAAAATACCAACTAAAAATACATATAGAACAACAACCATAGGCGAAAACTTCCAAATGGATTAATAAAGAGAAACACAACTCCTTGATCAAAATATGAGCATAACATTGGTATCAATGCAAATGCATAATGTATTTTCTCCCTAATCGTAAAATATCACAATGAATGCTACAAGAAAACCAAAAGAAGAAACATGTGTACCAACTTCAGATTGGTGGGTGCTCATGCCTTGATTGCATGTAACCCACGTTGCAAATAAGATTATGAAACTTGCCCACATTGCAATAAGATTATGAAAGTGAGACATGCACATGTCATTATCCTAGTAAAATAGATGGCCTTGAAAAACTTAAATGGAATCACCCCTCCCTTGAGGACCGTCTTACTATTGTAATGCCACCCTAGCAACAAAGTAGATAGGTTCAAAGCCTGGAATGCAAAAAATTACCCAGAAAAGAAATAGATAAAGATTCACATGGCCTCAAAGGAACATGTAAAGGCTTATAAAGGTCATGTTTACGATTTGTACGTTTGTTGGTACTGCAAAGGGTAATTGCGAATGAATGTTTCAATTTGGCGTTGCATAGCGGACTAGGTACTCGTGTGGATGGTATAGACCCATGATTCCCTAGAGACCTGGGATGTGCTGGTAGGTAGTAGAGTGAGAGTTATAGCAGCTGCTCTTTTTCGTCAGAGACTTAGAGAACTTTTTGACCCTGAACCTTACGATTCTACTGACCCTTCAACTGGTACACGTAGTAAACATATCGACCGGCAGACACTGTATGGTAATCGCTAGTAGCCGATTGAGGGTAGTATTTATAGACCACAATGGTACTATCGGCATCGAAACAAATTGCAGCAATGAGTTTGAGCCCGAAAATGTGATGTTGAGCCTAGTTGTTTTTATTCTTTGGTATAACCGACTACTCGTTGAATTGATGATTGGTTTGTGGGGTTGAGTTGGTTGACTGTTGGTTGTGTTTGAGTGGTCTCTGCCTCACCTACGTGCAGTTATATACGAGAATTCAATCAAAACAGACCAATTGATGTCATAGCCAGCTTGAATCCACTGGTCAATCATCCGCGACCCTGAACTGAGGCGTATAGATCGTAGATAGGCTAGAGGATCTGCTACTATACCTTCTGCTTAAACAAGGCTGAAAATATTGGATCTCCATCTCGATCTTATATATCTGCATCTAGGACTGGAATTGTTGCTTGTGCCCCTTCTGGAACTACTGAATCACCAACTACCCGCTTCATCGACTGAACCAACAAAATGAACAGGCCAGGAAACCTTTTTACTCCTATTTGGGCTGTTGCGAGTGTAGCATCCCAGGTTTGATGAGGAGGAGGCGGTTGGGCTGTGATACTCATTCCTAGAATCTCTGGTCAATGCTGCTTATAGGAGCTAATCTCAAATAGTGCTTAATTATGTATATAATAATACTCAAGCTTAGATACATTCTCAGATATCATTTTTTCAATGGCCGACCAAGTTCACAACAAGCTATAATTTCAATTTGAATTTATCAGAGAAAAAAGTCCCATTTAATGGTTTCATTTACCAATATCGACTTTTTGATGGGTCTAAGAGGAATAAGCAAAGGTTTCGCTAAAGGAGAGGAGCTCTAAAGAACATAAGAGCTTCGGGTTGGCTATAGATCTAAGAGCACATAGCAAACAAAAGAGCAAGTAGATAAGTAGAGGATTGAATGGGACTTAAAACCATTTATAGCCAAATGAAAGAGGCCAGATAAGAGAAGATCCTCTCGGTTTCACAGTTCTAATTTCAAGTAATAGGGAATTATCCTTGGGTTCATGACCTCAATTGGAACGACAACACGATGGCTATAGAGTTCTAACTGGGTGTTTATCATGAATTCCACATCACCAGACTCGAAGCACAATTCAGGGTTGGGCTTTCATCTCAAAGCATGATCTGAGGAATGGAACCAAAGTATGCACAAGAGGTTCTGAAAGCAATAGTTGCTGAGAAGGTGTAGAGGCTAAGGACAAATACGAGGCTCTACTCCTGTTCAGCTAAAACTCCCAAGCTCGTTGTTGCTTCATGTTCACATATCTCATTTCATGCAAAGATGATAAACACATAGTTAATGGAGTCATTTTTCCAGTGGAATAGGCTAACTGATTCTCTAGAGGTCGTTCCGTCCATTAGCACTATTTATACCTGGTCCTTTATCAAAGTTGTGTTTGATTCGATTGTGTTTGATTCACATGCCTCTGATCAGTGTTCCACCTTCATTAGATGCTCCCTATATGATATTGTGGAGTCTCTAGATGCATGGTCTGTAGAGACTTAGAGTTTTCTCCATACGAGCTCTTCCTCTTAATCCAGGTTGAAACTATATCGTACAATGGTTGAAACTATATCGTACAACAAACGAGCTATTTACCTAACCAAACCACGACTATATAAATACTAACCATAGGTGGGTGAAACCGTCTATTTATGTAACCCATGACATCCTTGGGTGGTAAGAGAACCGAGGGAATGTTGTGATATAAGCTTTACCATAATCTTTGGTGGTAAAGACAGGTAGCGATGAGTGATCAACATACATATATGATGTGATATAAGATTTACCATAAGTTTTGGTGGTAAAGGCAACTAGTGACGAATGGTCAACATGCAAATACCAGCCTAGCTAAGTGATATTGCCTCCAAGATCAGTCGCATAACATTTAATTTCATCGACTAATGCTAGCATTAGTTTACATTTTCTCTAAATGTGATGGGAACACATCAATATGTTATCGGAATACATCAATATAACATATGCTTTGGCCTCCCTACCTCGGGAAGAGGCCAAATAAGATTGTAAAACAAATTTCATAAGCCGTAAAAATTTCAGCAACCAAAAACTTAGGTTATTTTCCATACAGATTAACCTAGATTAATACTAACAAAACATTTTCAATTACTATAGTCCCAGCCTCCTTCGAGCAAGGACTAATAAGTTGAAAAATGCTCAACTTCTTTGAGTTTTGTGCAAGTATTAGAGCAATCCTTGAATGTTTCATCGTTATGGATTCATAGTTACATTATGAAAAACAAATATAATGCATAAAAAGCTTAAGGTTAAATGGAACATCCATTCTTTCAATCCACTTGGTGAATCATTCTCAGAAAATAAATGTATAAAATTTATTTATGTAATTATTAAATTCCTATTATTGATTATATAGTTATTGAGTATTTATGATTATTGAGTATTTCATAAATTGTACGATTATTATCCTTGTCATATTCGAAAATGTGTTAGACTTTTACATTATTGTTAATTTGAATAAAAAATAAATAAACTTTTTTCATGCAAACCCTGCCACTTTTTTTTTTAAAACGATAATTGGTTATTTTGATTGGGGTCTTATTTTATAGTGATGTTTGAGAGGCCGGTTGTACAGATTAACGCCAGTTCATAAATGCCAGAAAGCTAGTGTTTTTAAGGAGTAGTCTACCTGGGCGGAGGAATTGCCCGGTTTCCGTTGCCGCCCGGAAAATTATCCGGCTCCGGCCGCCGGCAATCCTCCGCCCTCCGCCACGCTCCCCTGGCTCCGCCCCCCTTCCTCCGCTCCACCCCCACTCCCTGATTTACTCAATCACCCCTGGCTCCGCTCCGGGATTTCCTCAATCACCCCCTGGCCACCCGCTCTACTGCTCGAATCATTGCCGAATCATTGCTGGATTTCCAATCGCGATCTTCCTCCTCGACTAGGCCCCTCCCACTCTGCTGCTCGCCTCCCACTCTGTTGCTCGCCACCGGCTCTGCTGCTCGCCAACTAGGTTTGTTCCGCCTCCCAAATCAGAACCATGCTCTGTAACCATCCTCCGTTTTCAATAATATATGATGGTGTGTTTTTTCTTCTCTGAAAAAAAATAGAAGACAACTTCATCTCTTCAGCCGAGGAAGCAGCTTACAATCCTCGTGGTTTCCTTTTAATCCTTCCGATCTTGCCGAATGTTCATTACCGGGTCCTTCGTGACACATCCGGTGGCGGATTCCTGTATTTCTCCATTGATAATTTTCCATCTGGTTCTTCGGCACGGTCGTCGAACCCTTGATTGGATCATGCTTTCTTTAATCCTCTTCTTCGTGCTTCCTAATGCTGGGCAGCGTTTTAGTGTCATTAGATACATCCCTAACGGCCAGGTGCCCTATAATTCATCAGAAAAAGTAATAGGTGCCCTAAAATCCTAATTTAATGTAATAGCCTCTCCGTTCACTTCCCATTCAACAAGCTAGTAAAGATATACTATCTATTTATCAAAATATAATCGAAGGAATAAAAGAAAGTGAGTTAGATTTTGACACAGTCTAATTCCATTAAAATTTAAATATACAAAAGAAATCAAACTGCCAAAGGAGAAGAAATATTTCTGCCAACATTAGCAACTTAAACTTACAGTGTAACTAGCACCATACAACATGTAAGGCCCCTCAATCGGTGGAGGAGGTGCTGGTGCTGAATCTGGATTATCTAGGTAATCTTTGTAAAGCCTGTAAAATGGAGGTGGAGGTGTGAATGTCGAAGCAGCCATGTTACCTGCAAACAAACGCCCAAGGCTATTTACCATCATATGAGAAAAAATACTGCAAAATCATTCCTTGATGCCAGAGTCATAGGAATTCTCGCAAGAATTCCTTCCTAGATTAGTACAGGATCAACTATGCAAATTGCAATTCTAGTAACTTAAAGGCAAGCCACAGTCATATATACTCTGCCCTTTGCTAGTATTTAAAAAAAGTAATGAAATTACTCAAAGCTCGAAGAATTGTTAAATCGGGAACATATGCACAAGTATTGAAAATGTGTGATTGGTAATTATATGTATATGTATGATGAAGGTAAAAAAGAAGTATGGATCCCAGAATAATTCCAGGTTTGACAAGCAACTACCCAGTAAAAAAAGTCCACTGCTATTATTATTACATTTCAACTCAAGTAAAAATTAATATTTCTGGAAAAAATGAAGTGAATCCTTCAATGAAACTTAAATTAATGAATATAGAAATAATACAAAATTGAGCTTACATAGATCCAAAAAAATTGATACGTTTTGGAATGCTTTGTGAAGCACTGGAGAAATGAACGAAATTCCTCATTATTTATCCATAATTGTAAAACTTTAAATTCACATAAAATGAAAATAGACATACAATTTTGGAAAATGAGCCATCGATTTTGGTTTTGGTACAGATTAGATCAAGCCCTTTCCTCACCTATCCCCCATAGTTCTTATAACCTAACTCTGCAACCATGACTGTTTCCGAAATTCCAGTAATACAGTTAGTTTTTAGTAATACAGATCAATAAATGCTGAACGCTGTTTTTGGTACATATCAGAACAGGCCCTTTCCTCACCTATCCCCCATTGTTCTTACAATCTAACTCTGCAACTGATTGTCTCTGCAATTCCAGTAATACAGTTAATAAAAGCTGAACATTGTTATAGTTTTTATACTTTGGAGTAAATGAGTAAGTAGACAATTGAACCTTTTGAACAGTTTTCAGTTTATATTTTCCTGGCTATTCACTGTTTCACCTTGATATCTTTTGGGGAAATCTGAAGTTTTGGACCGTCATAAAAGAACATATGAAATTAAAAATTGAAAATAGGTTAAATATTTCAGATGTGAATCTGATCCTGCTCGTCCTTAAACAGAAAAGGAAATAAAGAGTCATTTTGGTAAAGTAAAAACCATCCCATCAAGTTACAGAGAGGGTAGCTTTTAGATTTTACTATATATTCAATGAATTTAATTGGAAAAGTGAGATCTCCAATGTCACATGCTTCTCAATGCTATTTGTTGAAGTGACTCTTCCTTTTGTATCACTCCCAGTTTTGGTCATACAGGAATTGTGCAGAGTATTTGAATGTAGAGATCAACGTAAATGACTCCAAGGGGTGGTGGAAATACATTTTTGAAATTTTACCTTCAATCAGATTCAATGGACCTTTAGCAAGTGTGTATGCTTAAGGTATGATAAAAGATGAGAATTTTGGAGTCACTAACTAAACCTCTGGTCTCTGAAAATTTGCTCTTCAGAATGGTGTTTTCAGGGTTATATTCCCCTTTAACTTGATTCCTAACGAAGCTTTCGCCATTTTAAACCGCATCTTGAAAAGCTGTGTAAGCATTATCTTGGTGTTAATACCTGGAGGATGTGCCCAAATTCATGTTTGTGGCTTGATTTGTGACTGGCAGTCCCTTGATACCTTCTTTAATCACAACAAGCCCTTAGCTCCACCCACTTTCTGAGCTTCTCCTTACAATTGCTTTGATACCATATTGTTTTTACGCACACAATGTGGATAGGATCACACGTAATAATGGGAGAGGATTCATTTATTAGGTGATGCAATTCTTATTACATCGTAGGAGAGAGGAATATGTTCTGTAACTAATGAATAACTAAACTCTTAACCGCCACACTATTGTCTACATTAAATGCCCCATTATTAGATCACTTTATTTGTTATACATGTAAGTCCTAATACATCTGAGTTTTAAATATGATTTGTTATCTCCTACAACTATGTAGAAATACCTTGATTTGTCATCTGAATGGTGTCTTAGATGAATTATCACCCATGCTGGCGCTCTCATCTATGCGTTCCACAGGACCTTCCTTGACTTGATCTAGCCCTGAAAGATGAATGCAATTTATTTGGACCATGATCGCACTAAAAGTGTTCTTCAGGTCACTTTCCATCATCTGCAACTGTGATTGATATTCAGCTTCATACAAGGGCTCACTTGTTCATGCACTTCCTGCTAAGTTCTAAACTTTTAGTTTTCCTAAGGTAGGAAAAAATTACCAATGACTACTTTGATGAGTGAAAAACGAATTGTATATTTTCAGGTGGTAACAATGACCAATTTAATTTAAATGTAAAGATGGAATTTGTAGGATGTTTCTGTATAAAAGTGCAATCAAAATTGAGAGCCACGATAGGAAGGTAGGTAAGAAGGATCTTCAAAGAAAATTTATAACGGGGAGAAAATGAAGAAAACCAAATTGAAGCAAGACCAGAGGAGGTTAAATCTGATGAAGTCGAGGAAGACAGGGGTGGAGGTGATTAGATTTCAAAGTGAAGGTGATATACCAATTTACGTTAGTAAGTTTATAAAGAATGATTGTTTGTATATCTATGTCATGGTAAGTTAGATTTGACAAAATGCCCCTTTGACCTCACAAACATCTATATGTATATGACAACTGAAATTGAAATGTCAGATTTTTAGGAAAAAATGGATTGGTATTATGTCCTACACCTTTTTTCAGATTGATAAGTTGTATTTTGTCTAGTGATGTACTCTTCGCTGGATTGAATGAGAATGATAATATCAATGACACTGGTTATTTTTATCTTGTCTACTGATGTACTGTATGCAATAGACTGAGTTAGAATTATAAAATGAATGAACAGAAATGTAAAAACTGTGCATAATTTTGCAATATTAATCTTAGAATTATGAAAATTTTGTAT
>APFE031548831.1:0-38200 GCA_000404065.3 Pinus taeda
GCTTGATGGCTTTTCAGGTTTCAACCAGATTCTGGTCCATCCTGATGATCAGGACAAAACTGCATTTACAACCCCATGGGGAACCTTTAAATATGTTAAAATGCCGTTTGGCTTGAAAAATGCAGGGGCCACATTCCAAAGAGCAATGGGCATTGCTTTTTCTAAAGAGATTCGTGACTTTCTTGTCATTTATCTAGATGATCTCACACCCTTCTCCAAATCTGACCAAGATCACTTAAAACATCTAAGGCAGATTTTTACAACTTGTAGGAAATATGGAATTTCCTTGAATCCTAAGAAATCCTTGTTTGGTCTGGAGGAAGGTAAACTGCTGGGTCACATTATCTCCAAAGATGGCATTAGAATTGATCCAGACAGAATCCAAGCCATCTTGCAAATGCATCATCCTAGAAATGTAAAAGAATTACAAGCCTTCTTGGGAAAAATCAATTTCCTGAGGAGATTTATCCCAAACTTGGCTGAGCTAAGCAGACTGCTCAATAACATGCTCAAAAAAGACTCAAAAGTAAAGTGGACAACAGAAACAAATCAAGCCTTTGAGGGCATCAAGTTTGCCCTCACCCAAACCCCTGTCCTCACCAACCCCCAGTTTGATAGAGAGTTCATCATATTCTCCTTTGCCTCCCAACACACAATTGCTGCAGTTTTACTACAGAAAGATAACCAAGGAAATGAAAAACCTATTGCTTTCTTTAGAAAAGCTCTAAGGGATGCACCCCTTAACTATCAGATCATGGAAAAACAGGCCTATGCCCTGGTCAAAGCCATTAAGGACTTCAGGATTTACATCCTCTATTCCCACATAATAGCCTATGTGCCAAGCCCAATTGTCAAAGATATACTGACACAAGAGAACTTGGAGGGCAGAAGAGGCAAGTGGATAGCAAGCATCTTAGAATTTGACATAGAAATAAAACCTACAAAACTCATAAAAGGGCAGGGCTTGGCCAAACTGATGTCTGAAACAAATTTCCAGGCCCTAGACATTAACCAATTAGACAGTGAACTGGAGCTGGCGACTCCAAAGATCAATGTAGCCTTTGAGCAATCCCCCTGGTACTCTGAAATCTGCTATGTATTGCAAAACCTGTGTGCTCCCCCAGGACTGTCTAAAACTAAGAGTAGGTTTGTAAAAATGAAAGCCTTAAAATTTTGTGTCATAGAAGGAAACCTGTTTTGGAAAAACCATGAGGGTATATTATTAAACTGTTTAATGGAAAATGAAGTAGATCAGATCATGAGAGAATTCCATGCAGGAGATTGTGGTGGGCATTTGTATTGGAAATCCACTGTAGACAAAATACTGAGAGCTGGATACTATTGGCCTACTATGTTCTCTAACGTCAAGAAATTCACTGCTGCATGTCATAAATGTCAAGTGTTTGAAGGGAAAAGACAACTACTGCCATTACCTCTAAGACCTATTGCAACAGAAAGACCATTTCAGCAATGGGGCCTGGATTTCATTGGAGAAATCAATCCCTCATCCTCAGGCCAACATAAATGGATTCTGATAGCAACAGACTACTTCACAAAGTGGATTGAGGCAATCCCATGCAGACAATCAAATGACTCCACCATCATTCAGTTTTTGGAGACCAATATCCTTGCCAGATTTGGATGCCCTGACAAAATTATAACTGACAATGTGGCTGCTTTCAGATCCAAGAAGATGATCAGTTTCTGTCATAAATTTCACATAACCTTGGGCCTGGTGAGTATGATAAAGAAAGTGTTAGAAGAGAACAAAAAGAATTGGCACAAAAAACTTATCAATGCCTTGTGGGCAGATAGATTAACAACCAAAAGATCAATTGGGGTAAGCCCATATGAGTTAGTCTATGGATTGGAAGCCAAGTTTCCTTCATCACTTGGAATCCCTGTCATGAAACTGCTACAGGAAATTCAAGCAGAGCCCAATGATATACAGAGGAGAGTGAACCAAATAATTTGTCTACAACAGACCAGGGACCAAGTCTACAACAGAGTTTAGATCTTACAAGAGAAGCTCAAAAAGGCTTTTGACAGGAGAACCAAAGCTGAGGATTTCAACATAGGTGACAAAGTTCTCAAGTGGGATTCAAGGAGAGAAAACAAAGGAAAACATGGAAAGTTTGATTCCCTTTGGAGAGGGCCATTTGTCATTCAAGCAGTATAGGGAAACAAAACCTATTCTCTCCAGAACCTTGATGAAACTAATTTGGATGAAGGTCCTGTCAATGGCAGGATGCTCAAACACTACTTTGAATACCACCCATAATTGCAGTCTGAGTTACCCTTTGTACATAAGCTATTGTATATATCTTTTCATATATGTAAAAAATTGTCTTACAGTTTTCAGATAGCTGGCAGCAGTAGGTAAAGAAATCAAAGGTCCACCAAGAAGAGAGGTACAAGAAAGCATGTCAAAGCAGCAGATCTGAAAAGGTTGGCACACACAGTCAAAACCCAAGGCAATCTGACCTGCTGTTCTTGGTCTTTCAAAAGAAAAACCATCCCCATGTGGAGCCACTGTTGGATACCTATACCAATAGGTTTCATATTTCATGATTGGTGATCAAAAGGTCCAAATATGCTCTGCTTTGAATGCAAAGATCCCATATTTCTACAAGCAGGCAAGGTGGTCTAAATCTTGATGGGAACTCAATTGTGATGCATGATCCAACAGTCTAAACTGGATCATTGCCATGTTTTCAATTTTCATGTGGTAGAATAGAGAAGGAAATCTGTAGAAACTGTTAAATCTTGGCAGATAAGTAGCTAGGTAGAGAAACTAAGGCTCCCAACTGCTTAATCTGGGACCTTGGAAGGAATAAGGGTTGTTTTAGATAGGAAATGAAAGCAAAAGCCAATGAAAAGAGAAAGGCATTCAAAGGGTTGCTAGTCCAAGTGCACCCTCCAAGAAGCAACAAAAAATGTTAGGATGACTAGTTGGGTAGGTAGATGGGGTTGCAGAAGTGGTGTCCCTTCCAAAAATCAAAGTTGCTGAAACATCTACAGGAAGAGCAACACACTGGAGCATGACTAACTCCCTTGTTTTCATCTGTATATCACTCATTACTAATACCCTTTCCCAAGCTGCACAGAGCACAGAAATTTACATCTTTGACATATTTTTATGGCTTTAAGAAGCCACATTTCTTGTGTAAAAATCTTTTCATTTTGATCTACTCTTGAGTTCAAGTTATCCTCAAAGAAAACTTGGTTGAACCAGCCTCATCCATTTTGTTCCCTCCATATTGACAATTAACCCTACTACTTAGCTCCCTATACCCCATGATCCCTATTATTATAAACACCATGGTGTATAAACCCCAAAATGTCTATAAATATCCCTCCCCTGGTACTATAGCCATATGGTCTGTTTAAAAGGAATCAAAATGACACCTGGTCACTTTGATGAACCTCCCAGGTCTCCTCCTCTCATTCCAAGTCATAGTGGTCATTTAAACCCTCATTTGCAAAGAAAATCCTATGTAAAGCCACCCCTACCCATGACCCTTTTGCAAAAAGATGACTCCTAAAGGTTCCCCGCCCTAAAAAACCCTTTTCCCCCTTCTCCGCCTAAAAAACCCATTCTCTAAAGTCAAAAATGGAATTTTAATTAAAAGCGCGCGGGCAAATAAACCCTCAAAAACCCAAAAAACTATAGTCTACCTCCCCGCGCGCCTTTTAAATTAAAATAAGACGTCAAATCAATGAGCGGGTCCTACCGCACAAACCCGCCGGCATGTCCTGATCTCCGCCAGCCGTCCGATCTCCCGCCCCGCCATCCAACGGTGGGCGGTTGATCCGCCTTAGAACTTGCCCGATCTTTTGCGGCCGGGGGATGGGCGGTATCGCTGTCGTACCCCTGCCACGCATCAGGCGCGGGATATGTTCGCTGCCCCCCCCTTCAAACCACTTACCGCCGGAGGGCCTGCCGGGGAGACCGCTTACCACCCTCCCCCTCACGCTGACGTCACGCCTTCGTCAGCGTGACGTCACCCCACCTTTCGACCTCTGCCGTGCATCCACCTCACCCGGCCCCACGCATGACTCTGACTACCCCGCCACCATGGCCATGCCACCTGAGCCAGCCATGCCACCTGGGCATCCACGTCACCTGCCACGTCATCCCCTCCGTACCTTGGGCCCACCGTGACGTCATCATGACGTCATCACAAAAAAGCGCCAATTCGCCCAAAATGCATAAAAAGGGCAAAAAACCGTTGTTTTTTAACGTTTGCTGCCGAATAACCTGGAGCTCAGCTGAAGGCGAATTTGATTTCCAACGGTCAGAAAACAAAAGTCATCCGCTACAACTGTTGCTGCCTCCATTGTTGATTCAACCATCCTCAGTCCAACCTTTTCGACCGCTGCAACTGCCTGTACGCCGATTAAACAGGTATTTCGCCGCAGACACCCTCTTGCCCTCTCATTGTCCATATAAATCCTCTTTCCTGCTCAATTGCTACTGTAATTCAAGAAGCCCTGTGGTTAAAATTCACCCTCAAAGCTGCCCGTGAGACCTCTCTAACCCCTGCACAGAAAAACTGTCAGAGAAACCCAGCCACAAGCTGAGAAACACTGCATTGCATCCTCCTTCACCTCTGATAAGCAAACCTCTGCAATTGACCATCTATCCAGCTAAAAAACACTCTGCCACATTGAGACAGAGTGCCCCCCAGTACAGTTAAACCTGTGACAGCCTTTTAAAAACTTCCAAGACTGCTCACTGCAGACAGAGAGCAGTATACCTCTTAAAAAACCAAGTTTGAGGCACTGTAAACTGCCAGCAAAATCCAAAACGATGGAAGTTTCAACTGCTTTACCCCTTAACCCACCCAGCGAGACCTAGAAGCTGTACTTTTGGTGGATGATGATGCTCTCATCACAGACTTTGTGGCACCAAGAAACCATTTGAAGACCTACTGTCAGCTAAGGAACACTCATAAAGCCAGTAGTGACCAGTATGGGATTTGGCAGTCCAATTTGCCTATTTACTTTCTGCCTTCTATAAATATATTCCCAGAAATTATCCATCTGTGTGCAGAAAATTATGACCAGGATCTCAGGGCTGTGAAGTCTCCATCTGGGAGCATCCTTTTTCACATAACTCCAGACTCCATTAACCAGATGCTTAATTACAATCAGACCTAGTTGCTATATCCTTTCTCCATGGAGTATTTGCTAGATGTGGGCTCCAGACTTTCTGCTCCAGACATTGAAATCATTGCCAGAAAGTTCATGAAGGCAAACTGCCAGCCCTCTGGGCCGCCCCCTTTATCATATAAGGATTTCAATGAAGTAGGCCAGCTGCTGATAGACATGGTGACCTCTGTGCTGGGGTTCACCACCAATGAACATGTTGACACAGTTGTGCTGGTTATGCTATCTCCATACAGCCCCATGCAGCCCCCTGATATCAAGTACAACTATGCCAAGTACATTGTAGTCAAGATACATGATCAGTTGTCTAGACTGGACAGAGAGGAAATATTTAAATATTCCTCATACATTTACCACTTGTTCTTATATTATCAGACTGACAGCTTCCAATGCTCAATCAGGAAGCTAGACTCACAAGGGGAAAGAAGGTCTGTGATCTTCTGGTCTTCAGTCTTTCACCAGGTTCAGGATTCCCCCTACTCATACTGTGAGTTTGTTGATCAGTTTGTACATCCAGTCATTTGCCTGCTGAAGAGGACTCCCCCTGCAAGATTATCCAGGGATATGCAGAAGATTTTGCAGCTATCCAGAAGCTACAAAATTGGTGACTGGTACCTGTACCAAAACCACACGGTCATCAGAATTTATGGCTGTGAGCTCTGTCCATACAAACTCCCGAAGTACGTTCCCATGAGGTTATTTGCTCTAGAGTACTATAGGCAACTGATAAACTCAGACCTAACACATTTTCACAGTGCCAAGAAGAAGGCCAACCTGAAATTCAGGGACCACCTAGGCCCATTCACAATGAACAAAAAGGATGGTTGGCAGGAAGCTAACCAAATATTAGGGCAGCAACTAAGACTCAAGAAGAGTTTCTGGTGGGTCCCTTATCACCCTGAAGGTTTCATAAGTGCAAGAAGAGTCAAATTTAGGCTGCACGCCTATGACCACTCCCCCCTCTCACAAGTACAACCGTTTGCAAATCAGGATGAATGGGTGCCTGGGTCAATAGTAGAAGAATTGACTCAGGAAGAATTAATGGAACAAAATGTGAAAGTTCTTGAAAAAACTCTTGACTTGGACTCTTGTCAACAGGTTTTCAAGCAAACAATCCAGACAGACGAAGGCACCTCTGCCACACAGCACATCCAACAAGCTCCAGCAACAACTGCCAAAGGAAAGGAGAAGATGGATGAGCATCAAGAAACAGAAATAGGGCAGCCTAGTGCCTCAAAAGACCAGCAAACAACACAGGCTCCTCCCCTGCAAACTGAACAAATCCAAAACCCAGTATTGCAGACCCCTCTAAACAATGAGAGAGGGAAGAAAAGGGACAGAGAAGAAATAACACCGCCTACAGGGTCAGTGCAGCAACCAGAGGCCAAGAGGCCAAGGACAGACCCTGAAGCTGAAGGAGAAATAAGTGAAGAGCTGGAGGAAAGCCAAAACAGGGAAAGGCAAGAAAGCCAACAGACAACCTCCATCACAGCACAGCCTCAACAGCACACGGTGGATGTATCTTCCTCCAGACAGCAGGGACAGAAACCGGCCACAGTCAAAGAGGGTTTTATGGAGATTAAGGCTCAGAATGAGTTATTGAGAGTGCAGCTATATGAGCAGTTCCTCAACACCACCCCAGCCAAAAAACTGAGATTAATGGCTGCCTTTGACTTCAAGGATGAAAAGATGATATTTACTCATCTTAGACCAAGAGTCCCACACCCAAAGACTCCAGCTGACTACTACAAAACTAATATGGAGGTTTTTGCCAAAGACATACACCCCATGGACCAAATAGAGCTGCACAAGGAAACCGGGGAAATGGTGTATGCCAAACTTGCTGATAGGGCAATGCTGGCCCATCAGCTAAAAGAATCACTGAAGCACACCAACCGACAGCTGGATTTGGAAAGACTGTCCTCCTCTGCCAAAGACAATAGAATAAAAACTTTGAAGGACATAATTGTTGAACAAGGCTATGACCCAAAGGATCCAAAGGGTGTCAAGGCCCTTATGAAAAAGAAGGAGGATGACATAGTTTCATTGAGGAGGCAGGCAAAATTGCCTCCTACTATCCATCCTGACACAGCACAGCTGGCCCAAGAAAAACAGGTGGACCAAGCTATGGAATTACTCCTGGCTATGAACCAGAGGATAATGGAGATGGAGGCAGAATTGGAGAAAGCCATGCAGGAGAAACAAGGGGAAACTGCCTCCCAGCCACCTCAGACCTCCACAAACCTCCAATCTGCCCCTCCAGCTCTAATAACAGCAGCTCCTATCACTACTCCAGCACCTACCACTGCCACATCAGCAACTGGAGCAACCGTGGGGGCCACAGCAGCAGCAGAATCCCGCCTGAGCATGGAAGAAATGATGAAGGTTGTCAAGGAGCTGGAGGGCCAAGTCTCAGAAATAAATGTCACCAAGGAGAAACTGGCCAAACTAGAAGCCAGTTATGACAAATCAAAAATGACTGTGGCAGAGAAACAGAGAGAAGTAAAGGCCTTGGAGGCCAAAATAAAAACTCTACAAAAAGAGTTAATGCTGGGCAACACCCTAGCAGAGATAAAAAGGATTGTATGGGCTAAGATTTGCAAATCCATGGAAAATCAATGGAGGTCCATCCAATCCATTTTTGAGCAGGTAGAGCTATCAGAAATAGCTCATACAGAAATTCAGAGAGCCAGGGCAATCCTGGGAATAATGCCTGAACAGGCAACTAAGATGATCCACTTCCTGAATAGCCGCACTAGGGAGGAGCTGGCTGATTTGCACATATCTAGCAGGACAGAGGCCATCCTCACTGCCAAAAAGGTGCTTACACTGAGGAACTTTAGCCAAACACTAGAAAGGAAGTGCCAGGAGATGAAAGAAGATATAGATGAGTTCAGAGGCAAAATGGCTGTTTTGCAAGACAAAGGTCTCCCAAGTCTGGTATCTGGTACAGGACAGCTGCTATCCTATAAACATTATATGGTAAGGGTTGATAAATATGTAGAAAACCATATCACAGCCTCCAGCAGTGCCACAGAAGAAACAGGGCCCCCATCTGGGCAAACCCTTTATGACAAGCTGGAGAATTTATTTTACCTAGAACATGAGATTAATCACCTATTTGAAGAACCTCCCAATTTTTACAGACTTACAGAGGTAGATGAGATAGTGGTAAAAATGAGGAGACATCAGTTGCCCCCGGCTGATTGGTGGCAAGCAATGTTGGAAATTTTGCCTAATTAAATCCACATTGTTTGCTTACCTTTTTTAGAACAGGTCAGCAGAACAGGTCAGCAGAACAGGCCAGCACACAGGTACAGCAAGCAGCACAACAGGTGACTCAGCACTCCACTCAGAATATCAAGCTAAAGAACGCAGCATTTAAAGCACTGTTTCCAGCGGCCTTTTGCAGCCAAAAGTCACATCTGACTGACAAATGAATGTCGGCTATCTCAGCCTTTTAGGGTTACATTTATGAATTATTTACTTTTTGTAAGAGAGTTGGTGGTGCAATTTATTGCACCATAACTCTCCACTAGGATATTTTTATTCCCTATTTTGTATAAATATCCCCTCAGATAACGCACTGAGGGTCGGTTGCAAGAGGTTTTCTTCCTGAAAAACTCTATTGTATATTGAAGACCTTAGCTAATAAAATTGCTGATGGAGATTGCTGGTGTCAATACTGTCTGAGATGGATGTGTTTGAAGCTCTGTGTTTGTTGCAGAATTCCTGTGTCATTTGTTGAACCAATAAGTTTCTTCTAACTGTGTATGTGTTTCTTGTTATTTCCATATTTCCGTACTTTCATAATCTCAGTAAATAGAGAAAAAGAATAGCCTGGGATTTGGTCTGATCACCCTATGCTCAATCACTATTTACTAAATATGTTTTCTGCTGGATTAGCCATGGATATGAATTCTTAACTGCTCATATTTCAGCTTATCCTAACTGGTGAATACTGTTTAAGAATTCTTAATTGCTCTCAAGCATTATTTCCCTATTTTCTTCATTAGTATAATGAAAGATTCTTAAGTGCCTATCATTTACTAATGTTCCACCACTCATCAACTAGTATGATATATTGTTTTACATATGCCTAACTTGCTCTGCAGCAACACTCTGTCTTCACATATCTATTTCTTAAAAACATAAATATCACAACTCCATTGCCCAATGGAACAAACTGTCCAGTAATTCAAAATTGCAGTTCTAAAGAAAATCATCAACCTACCAAAGTCAAACAAACAAGTGCATCATAACTAGTCTAAAAATAGTCATCAAACAAAGCTAAATTTTAAAGAGAGAGCCCTCTCTGGCTACAGGTAGACTAGAACCTGTAGCTAAAAGATTGGTTAGTGGTTACCTCGGTAGCCATTCCCTTGGGAATCAAAGGGAACAACTTGAGTGATAACAGGAAGCATAATCGGGTGACTGCCCCATCTGGTACTAAGGGGGTGAAAGAGAGATAGATCATGTGCATAGTGATGTGTTTCAACCTGTGTCAGTTCCATCACTTGGGATGGTTCCATCACTAGGGGAGTCATTGTACTATGTCTCATTTATAGATGAGTTCTTGAGGAATACATGGATATATTTCCTAAAGAAGAAATCTGAAGTCTTTGGCAAGTTTAAAGGATTTAAGGCTTTGGTGGGAAATCAGATAGAGAAGAAGATTAGGGTGTTCAGGACCAATAATGGTGGAGAGTTCTGCAAGAATGAGTTTGAAGACCTCTCTAAGAAGTGTGATATAGCATGAAAAAAAAACACTCCATACACAGCTGAGAAAAATGGATTTGTAGAAAGTATGAACGAAACATTGCTGGAGAAAGAAAGAAACATGCTTAGTGATTTTAAGTTAGCACATGAATTCTGGGTTAAGGCAGTGGATATTGCATGTTATCTATTTAACAACTCACCTTCATCAGCGTTGGAGGATAAGACTCCACATGAGGTATGGATTGGTAAGAAACCATCTCTTTCACATCTTAGGGTATTTGACTATGATGAATACGTACATGTTCTAAAGGAGAAAAGATCCAATTTGGATAGAAATCTGAAAGGTGCATCTTTATTTGGTATAGGGATGGTTTAAGAGGTTATAAGCTTTGGAACCTAGAAATAAGGAAGTTTGTGTATAGCCGAGATGTGGTGTTTAGAAAGGTGAAAGATGTTATTAAACATGAAGTCCTACTAAAGGAATCTTTGGAGATAGCATTTGAATTAAGAGAGGAAGAATTTGAATCTACAATAGTACATGGATCAAAAGAGGAAGATCCACACACTCGAGTTTTGAGAAGATCATTTTGAGATAGATGGAAACTAGAGAGATATAGTCCATTTGCTTTCTATTCATTATTTTTTTTTTTTTATCTATTGTTGGTGATGATCCAATAACTATTAGGGAGGAAGAATATTCAGAGGATGGAAAACTATGGAAGGAGGCCATGGTTGATGAAATTCCATCTTTGGACAAAACTAAGGCTTGGGATCTGGTGGAGTTGCTGATTGGAGGGGTATTCATTGGCAACAAATGTGTGTTTAAGAAGAAGATGCATGCAAAAGGAAAGGTGGAGAAATACATAGCTCGGTTGGTAGAAAAGGGTTAGTCCCATGAGTTGGGAATTTATTCGGTGATACTTTTTCTCTTTTTGCTAAGTTAGCTTCTATTATATTACCTTAATCTATTGCAACTCCTTTTGATTTTGAGGTAGAAATGATGGATGTGAAGACAACGTTTCTTCTTGGGGATCTGGAAGAAGATATCTACATGAAGCAACCTAAAGGCTTTGCGATGGAGGGTAAGAACAAACTGGTATGCATCTTATAAATGTATCTATATGGGTTAAAATAGTCACCAAGGATGTGGTATCAAAAAATTGATACATATATACGAGGACTTGGCTTCACAAGGAGAAAATTAGATCACTGTAAGTATTTTAAATTAATTGGTGACCGTGTTATTTATTTGATATTGTATGTGGACGATATGTTTCCAATTGCAAATGACAAAGAAATTATCAAGGATTTGAAGACCCAATTGTCCTCTAAATTTGACATGAAGGATATTGGTGCTGCAAACTATATTTTGGGCATCAAAATTTTTTGGTGGAATTATATGTATTCTAATTCCAACATTTAATTATCAAATTTTGGATCGTAAGATATAGAGATGCAAGAGCATGAAATGCAAGATAAGAGCCTATTCTAGCCTACACTAGAAAGAACTAATTACGAAGGATTATCACTTGTGGCTAGACTATGGGACTCTAATGTTTATCATGTTTTAAACCACAATTATTCATTAACAATGTTCATGTGGACATATATATTTAGCTTATTAGGTCTTGAGAGTTCAGTGGCTTTAATACTATAGTGATGAAAACCCCTTAAACATAGTACAAAAAAATAAATTGCAGAAAGGTAAATGCATACAACTATAACCAAAAGCATGCGATGCAAGTAAAGAAAACAAGGCAATAAACTACAAGAAATGCATTAACAAACTATCAAAAATAAATTCTAAGAAGACTTAGATATATATTGTAGGTTCTTATTCACTATAGGAATTTTTTATCAAGTAGTTGCAAAGCTTCAATCAATTAAAGAGTCCTAAACTGCAAATTACATATTTTTTAATACCGTGTTCTGCTACAAAGTTTAGTACCGAATTAAGTACAAAACGACTGGAATTTGAAATCCTGAATAAATACCGAATAAGTACGAAAATTCTGTAAATTGAAAATCTAAATATTAAAACAAGTTAAGAAACCAATTTAAATTTGTTTGAATCTTATGTTTGGGAAAAATCAATTTGAATTCGATCACAATGCATTCTACTTAACAAATATGAAAATAAAGCAATAAATTTAATACTATTTGAAATACAAATCTAATGAAAAATTGAAAAGAAATATAAAATAAAAGATGCAATAAAATGTTGAAAATAAGATCTTAATCCCGCACAAAGAAGAACCAATGGAATGTAATTAGCTTCTTAAACCTAAAGAGAAGTACTACAAATTAAATTGAAAGCATGAAAGTGAATATATCTGAGTTTTATCTAACATAAATTCATTACAAAATAAAACTAAATTGGTAGATCTAAGAATAATCTACAAAACACATGAGGTATAGAAACACTTACCCTAGCTGAGGGGCCCTTCCTAGAAGGGTAGTGATGATACGTAAATATCATATCAAGCTAAAACTATGTACCACAATTCAGAAACCTTCAATTGTTTATTCACATCAAAAACTCTGTTACAAATCAACTCTCTAAATCTCTCCAAAAACTAATCATTGATCTCTTATATTACAATAATGAAAAAAGAACAAACTCCTTTCCTCTGCACTTTGAGGCTTTATTTATACATAAAATGTATTTAGGGAGGATAATATCCAATCCCCTAAACTCATAAAACAAGTTTACAACTTTAGAGGAAAAGCCTTGAACTCTGCGTTTTGTGTAATGTTATTCAAATTATTGTTAAGGAACCAACCATATATTGTCAAACATGATGTATTTTGGAGAGATATTTCTATGGAGCATAACTTGTTATATTTTCAACAAAAACCTCTCATTGAATTTCCTGATTCAATTCCATAGCATCAGAAACCATGAATGAAGTTGACTATTTAGATACTTTTGCCAATCTAGGTTTTGCAGAAATTCTGTACAAAAATGCTTCAAAGAACTAGTTGTAAGTTTCAAACTGTATTGAATTTTTTGAAATAGTCTTATATCTAGGTAAATTTTTATGTTGTTCAATTTTTTTTCCAGATTCTTGAGATTCACCATGATATGCACAGAAATCGAGGTAGAACATGACAGTTTCAAAACTGTTACATATTATTTTATTGTAGCTTAAATCATGTGCTAGGATCCCACACATGTGATATTGGTATATTTTAAGGCTTGTACTAGATATTAGGCCCATGTGGCACCTAACTGAACATGCTAGAGAAAAGAAAAACATATTTTATAAATTTGAATTTTTTGCCTCCATTCATACAAGTGCATAACTAAGCACTGAACTGCTGAACTGATACAAAGATAGAAAGTTTCATAGTGGAACATACTCTTTGGACACATAACCACATTAGTAAACCATCATTTATAAAACCATATTAAACAATCATTTAATCATTAAAAATACAAAGAAATCATTAATAATTAAGCACAACGTAAAATGAATGCATTTAGTGAAAATTGGTAATATAATAGTTACAAAATATGTTGTAAGGGTATGAATATGGCTTGCAAAAAAGGTTTGGCTATCCAATACAATAACATATCTAGGAATCAACATAAATTAAATGAGATAGGGTAAAGAGGAAGCTTGACTTCAACTAGAGGAACGATGTTGATACAATATTGTGGAGTTTTAATATGCAGGTTAACAAACAAGTCAAGGTTCCTATTCCTATAGGTGTAAATTTATCTGTTGAACAATGTTTGAAGACACAAGAAGAGGAAGAGGAAATTTCCCATCTTCCATATGTGAGTGCACTTGGTGGCTTGATGTATGCAATGGGAGTATTGAGGAGGTTTATGTTAAGACCAGGAAAGGAGCATTAGACGACAATGAAGCAGGTTTTTGGTATTTGCATGGCACTAGTGATTATGGTCTGTGCTACTAAGGAAGACGAACATTGGATAGATATTTGGAGATACATGGTTTTTTTGATGCATACTAGGCTCGAAATTTGGATCGAAGAATATCTACAAGAGGATATGTGTTTAACTGGTTTGGAGGAGCAGTTCGTTGGATGAGCAAGAGACAATATGTAGTGGAACTTTCAACTATAGAGGCTAAATACATGGAAACAACTCATGCAAGCAAGGAAGTAGTTTGGTTGCAGAGATTGTGTTCAAGGATGGAGTTAGTATAATGAGCTATAAGGATAGATTGTGATAGCCAAAGTGAAATATTATTGGCAAAGAACCCTGCTTCTCATTAAAAGAAAAATCACATTGATGTTCAGTACCACTCTGTGAGGGGTATGGTTGAAGATAAAAGGGTGTTGCTAGTAAAGGTGGACACACTAAAGAATGCTACAGATGCATAAAATAATTCTATGAGAATTGAGAAGTTTTGTTGGTGTAGAAAAAAAATGGGAATTGCAATCCTGTACCAGTAACTAGCTCTCTTGTGACCCCCAGTATGGAAAGAAAACAACAAGTGGGAGAATGTTGGGTGTGTGTTATATTCTTTCCATGTGTCATGTAGACCCAATAATACTCGTGCAGACACAAATATGGGGGTTGGACCAAAAGATGGTGGGTGAACCTACCAATGGTTTCTGCGCATGGTTTTCACACATTGTGTTTTGGGCACGATGGTTTTTTCCCATGGTAGTTGTAGATTTGGTCAAGGGAACTATTGTTATGTTCTAATTGAGGGTTAGTGGGTTGGGGTTTATGAATGTTTCTAAATGTATATATATGTATTATAACATTGAAGTGGATATAAAAAAGAATTAATAATATATTTCTGATTTTGGGATCCACAAGAAAATATATGTGTATTTGTTTTATGTTCTTGCCATTGTATATTTTTTTTCCGTTTTAATAATTTGTTGTGAGGTAATTTTTGTATAGGGTTAAAACATTTAGTAGATACTTGTGGTAAAATGGATAAGGCATTAGAATTTATTATGGGGGCAAATTCCCATAAGCATTTCCTTCTTAGCTTTTCTACCAAGGATGATATTGAGTATGATGCTATGGCCATGTGGAATACCAATGCATCTGAGTATTCCATTGTTAAGGACTATATAATGGAAAACAATGTGATGAGGGGTCCTATGACAATCCTTGTGCACATGGTTTCCAAGGCCTCTTTCATGCAACTTGAGAAGGTGGTTCAATTGTTCCATTTCCTCCTCTATAAATAGCTTAAACTCATCAGAGTTAGGTAGAACTTTCCATGTCATGGTTATTTTCACAAATAACACAAATCTACACAATGTTTAGTCAACACGCTTTTAAAGGATTCCTCTTCCTACAGTGAGAACAAAATATAGACAAAGATACATTTGCTTCTTCCTGTTTCCTTTTAGTTTTTTATGGTTTTAACTATGTACTAAGAGTACCAAGGATTTATGTTTTAAAAATTTTGAAAAAATTTCCTAATTCCATCCTTGTTACTCCCCTTATACTAGATTTAGTGATCCTTGTTAGTTTTAGGTATACTCTGCAAATATCTCCTACAAAATTCATAAATTTTTACAAATGGTAAATGAGAAATGTCACTAGAACCCCTAAGATTAAACATGCCTATGTACTCTCCTATATTCGTTTCGAGAAAAATAGTTCTAATTGTATCCTCTTTTAGTGCACTCTCCTTGGTCTTTTGGATATTGTACAAGAATATCTCAAGATAGTCCTTGATAATTTCGTATTCTTATTGTTGCATCTTCAAAATATCATTTTGTGAGTCCCTATTTTCTCCAATAAACTTTGAATTTATTAAGGAAAGTGGTTTTCATGTCACCTAAAGATATAATAGTGTGCTTCCTAAGTCCCATAAACCATATTGATTCCAAATCCTTCAATATTGTAGGAAATACTTTTATTTTTTTAGCATCATCCACATAGTTATTACTTCAAAAAAAATGTCAAATTCAAATAAAAAACATTTGGATCCTCTATAGCCATACCTCAAAAATTTGGCAAGGTCATCAAAGGGATATTCTTCATGTTCAAATTTGGTTCGAAGTCATTCGAGTCCAAAAGTTGTTTCCTTTTCCACTTCTACATTCCTTTCTTCCTCTTCCATGTTTCCAAACAAGCTAAATTTGATTGGTCTTGGTGAGAATGTTAGCTCAGCAATGGATTTTCATGGATGAGAAAATTATATCCAAGGTGTATTTTTTTGGTGTTCCCTCTATAGGAGAAAATTAAATATGTGATATAACCACATTTTGTGGTGACCTAAAGAGATCAGTAATGCATCCTTCAGAGACAACCCAATTCACTAGCAGGTTGGTACTCAAAATTATCTCTCCAACATTGTTATATTTAGCTCCTTTACTTAGGGATTCTCTTGGTTATTCATGTCTCTTCTCCATAGTAGTTTTAGATTATGATGTCGTTAACTTAGAGGTCAATTTTTATGCAGAATGTTTCCATTTTTTAGTGTTACATATGTATCTTTTAGCTAGATTAGTATGGTTATGGTCAATTGTTATATAAATACATATGCATAGTAATTATATATCTTGAAGAGTGATCTTCTTAATAGCATACACATAAGGAATTTTGACCATGATTGACCTAGAACTCATTCTTGCTTGATGAAGGATGGGCACAAATGAAGGGTCAAAATCCATATTCCAAAATCAACCTTCAAAACTGATGTGATCATTTCTCAATTGGGTAGGCACATATACACCAACCAATGGACTAGGGTACGAGAAGTAACCTAAAGGTGAAAAATTTAAACTAAAAAATACATCATAGAAAGGTTAGATTAAAAACACACTTTAGTATACTGAAGACTTTAGGAAATTTAGTTACATAAGAAACATTTACCTCTAGATGTTTTTCGAAAGGTTTTAGGCTTAGAGACATAAAAATCTAGGGTAATATAGGTGAGTTCCAAGTAAAAAGATAGAGTAATAATAGAAGAAAAAGGCAATGAATTGTTTGAAAATAAAAATCCAACACTGAGCTTGTCTAGTAGAAAGTTTGATGTCTCGAACTCTTGGTTTTATTACTATGACATAAGTTTAGTCCCCTATTTTTTGCTTTGATAAGGATTATTATATAAGTGGGAGTTTTAACTACATGTTCACTTTTTTTTTTTTTTTTTTTTTTTTTTTTTTTTTTTTTTTTTATCTATAGGTCATAGTAGCATATTTTATGCATTGAATGCTAGGCCTATAAAGGCCTTTGGTATGCGTGTATGAAGGTAAGAACTTGCTCAATCTTTTTGACAATTAACTTGTTTTTTTTAGAAATATAGTAGTTGACTATTCACATTCATATAGAGTGATGTGTAATTTTTATAATGATTAACATGAAGTTGATATATGGTAGTTGAAAAATAATTGATAACAAAAGAAATTTCAATGTTGATTATAGATAAACTAGTGCAGCTATATGAAATAAATGGAATGTTGACTATAAATAAAATAGTGTAGCCATATAAATTAAATGGTTTGTAAACATTGATAAGAAATGTAAAAACACTTCATGATACATCTCATGTTTCTATAAATAAAAAAATCATAAAAAGTAGCTAAATTATAAATTTATTTTAAATTATTAGACCTTGTTGTTGGCATTATGATACAAGTATTGTCCTTGATGGCAAATCACTCACATGTCAGTTTAGTTTTGATGAAAGGAAACCCATAGTGTAACAGGTACATTAACATGTAACAGGGAATTGGTACAAAAGAATAGGAAGATGGAACTAAAGTATACTAATCAGAATGAAGAAGTTGAAGGTAAGGGATGGTGAAATGAAGTTTAATATGTATATGCAGGTCCACTTAGTCAAAATAACGTATACGCCGTGGTTCACAAAACAAAAAGAGCATATATATATACATGCACTTTCACAAGAAAAAAAGCATGTATATGTTGGAAAATAAAGGGAATCCAAGAGGAGATAATACCAAGGGTCAATGCCATGGCATTAGCCCACAATATTGGGTGGAGTAACACCTATTTGATCCCGTCCAAGAATAACATCGGTCCTAAATGGTTTTGGTCCGTGGTATTGAGAAAGACCTAAAACTATATAAGGAAGAGAAGATCATAAGGCTAGGGTGTGCAAGTGAAAGGGTTTCTAAGGAATACCTCTATATGAAGTATATTTATGTTGCAGGGGCTATGTTTGTGATTTGATATGAAATATTTTGTGCACCTTGAATTCAATGTTGTATCAGGATCATGAGACCTGAATTGACTTATGATTGAACGATCTCATATTGCTTGGGATATATATGATTATGTACACCTATTTTATTCTTTAAATGTCATGATCTAGGTTTCTATGATGTTTGGAATAGTAGCGAAGTTATGAGTTAATATTCATAGATCTGTAAACTGGTTCGTGTCGGTAAAAACTCGCGTGCACACAAGTTCTACTCCTCAAAGAAGTGTATAAAAAATAAAAGACTATTCTTCATATCTGACTGATCTATCTGATCAGTTCTGTTCTTTTACTGCTATCAGTCAATGAAGTCTTCTTAGATCTGAATGTAAAACTGAATGCATAAGTTGTTTGGTATCTCATTGACTGATTGTATAAGTGAGAAGGGTGATCTGTGCTACTACCTCTGTAAAGCTCTGTAAATTTACAATACATCTTCAAGTATATTGAAAGTTGGTACAAACTTCATTAAGAAGTTTTATGTTTCAGTAGTTTTGAAGGTATATGTAGGTTTGATTAAAGGAAGTAGTGTATACATGCAGGTTGAGTTCACTAAAGTAGTGTATACATTCTGATACATGATTTTTGACGTTGCAACTGGTTCTGAATGATGATGCAAGTTTCTGGGTTCAACACAGTGTTCTAGTGAGAGTGACCTGACTATATAGATTAACTGATTATTGGTTGATGCAGGTTGAATGTTTTGATGGGTCTAGTATGAAAATTTGATGAAAGGAGGCCTTCATGTGTATTGTTATGTGCCAGGAGCATCCGGTTTTAAAATTTATGAAACGTGGTCCCTGGAAGAAAAGAGGAGGTCATAGCCTTCTATAGGCCATTGCCTACATACTAGTAAACACATTGGCTAGTACAAGAGCTAGGGGGTTGTAGCTCCCTTCCAGTAGAAGCTCAAAAATGAGAGAAAGTTGTATCCTTATACGGTGGGTCCCTACGTACTGATATGAGTCTACACCAGTACAAGATTGTAAACATATTTTCTTAATATTGAAAGAAGAAATAGGTGACAACATCAGGTGGTTTTTCTCCCACATTGGGTTTCCACCTTAAATCTTGGTGTTCATGTGTGTTGCTTATGAGTGATGAATTATTCTATTTTTACTATAATGTTTAATAAGTTACTGATGCACTGGTTGATGGATCATGTTATATTCTTTCCACGACTAGCTCATGTAGCTAATCAGGGTGTTAGAAGGGGGGCAGAGGTACCCCTTCATTGTGCTAATTTCATAGTGGGGGGAGTCATAGGGGGCTTAATGAGTGCAGGTAACCCCACTCTATGGGGTCCAGGGCAGCGCCCCAAAAATTTTTGGTTTTGGACCCTATGTTAGGTTGGGTGGACCTACCTATGGTTTTCTGCATGATTTTTTTCACATGGTTTTGGACGTGATAGTTTTTTGTCCATGGTTTTGGATGCGATGGTTTTCAGTCCATGGGGTTGGATGCTTCGACATGTATAAATATGTATTGTAACATTGAAAGGAACATAATGAAAAATCAAGATGATAGTCCTAGTTTTGGGATCCAGGGGAAAATCTCTGTGTATATGTGTTTTATGTGTTATGCTCTCACATTGTTTATTTTCTGTGTTTTAGAATTCGTAAGCAAGCGATTTATGTATGGGGTTAAAACCTACATTTGGTATTGGAGCTATTTTGGCTTCAAGGGGACGCCTTTATTATTGAGGGGTTTCTCTTGGGCCTGTGGTAGGCCCCATTCAATTGGAGATCTACAGGATTGATTCTAGTGGTGAAAGAAGATCGCGAGCAGTGGAAAGATAGAGATTGAGAAATTTAACGGTCAAAGTTTTGAGCTGTGGAAACTCACTATGGAGGATTTGTTTGTGGATAAAGATCAATGGATCACGGTAGATCTAGGATACCAAACCAACGGGAGTGTCTGATGAAGAATGGAAGAAGTTGGATCAAAAGGCAAAGAGTACAATATGATTATATGTCTCAAATTCAGTATTGCTGAATGTATTAGGGGAAGCTACGACGAAGGCTTTGTGGCAAAATTTAGGGACTTTTTACCAGTCTAAGTCTCTGGTGAATAAACCGTTCCTATGGAAAAAGATGTCTAACCTGAGGATGAACGATGGAGACTCTGTGACAGAGCATTTGAATGTGCTTAATACTGTGGTAAGTCAGTTATTATCTGTTGATATCAAAATTTTAGATGAAGATAAGTGCACTAGTTTGTTGTGTTCTCTACCAGATTTGTGGGATAGTCTAGTTATTGCAATAGGTAGCTATGCAACTGCCTTGCAGTTTGATGAAATAGTCTCTTCCTTGTTAACGGAGGAGATGAGATGAAAAAATATGGAGAGCCAGAATGGTGATGCCTTGTTTGTATCAGGATGGTCCTAAAATAGAAACAAAAATCATTCATCGAGTGGGGCATGTAAATCTAGAGGGAGATCTAAATGTCCAGGAAAACATTTAAAGGTGGTGTGCTGGAAATGTGGAAAGGAAAGGCACTACAAAAGGGATTGTAAATCTAAAGCTCCTGACAAAGGAAAGGGATCTGATGATGCTCCTTCTACAAAGGTGAAAACCACCTCAGATGAAGGTGGGGATGTGTACTTCACTTCTTCAAGTACACATGTAGATCATGAGGCATGGTTGATTGACTTAGATACATCTTTTTACTTCACTCCAAAAATAGGCTGGTTCTATGAGTATGAGAAATACGATGGTGGTGATGTCTTCTTAGGGGATGATAGAAAGGCTAGAATCATTTGTCTCGAAAAAGTGAAGATGAATATGCAAGGTGGAAGGGTTAGAACACTTCCAGGTCTTCTACATATTCCTGCATTGGCCTGAAATCTGATTTTTGTATGCAAGCTGGATGATGTAGGTGTAGAAATAATGTTTGAGAAGGATACCTGTAAGATGGTTCGGGGAGCACTTGTATTTATGCAGGGAGTTCGGATTGGAACTATGTACAAGTTGCAAGGTAACACTATCATTGATAGGTGCAGTAGTTCTGTGGATCCTGAAAGTGGAGCAGAAAATCTAGTGGTCTTTGAATATAACATGATGTTGTGGCATCAAAGGCTTGGACATATTGGAGAGAAGGGCCTTCAAACATTTCATGGTAAGGGTATGGTAGAAGATCTCTTTGGATTTTGATTTCTATGAAAATTGTGTATATGGGAAGCAGAATTGTGTGTGTTTCCCCTCTGGTGGTAAGAGGGTGAAACATATATTAGAGCTTGTGCACCGTGATGTCTTTGGACTTGTGAAGATTCCATCACTGGGTAAGTCTGTGTACTATGTATCATTTATAGATGACTTCTCAAGGAATACATGGATATATTTCCTGAAGAAGAAATCTGAAGTCTTTGACAGGATTAAAGAACTTAAGGATGTGGTGGAAAACTAGACAGAGAAGAAGATAAAGGTGTTGAGGACAGATAACGATGGATAGTTTTGCAGTAAGGAATTTGAAGAATTCTACAAGAAGTGTGGTATAGTGTGGCAAAATACTACTCCATATACACCTCAGTAAAATGGAGTTGTAGAAAGAATGAACAAGACATGATGGGAAGGGCAAGAAGAATGCTCAATGGTACTAGGTTAGGATAAGAATTTTGGGCAGAAGTGGTGGAGACATTATTTTACCTGGTCAGTAGATCACCTTCATCAACATTGGAGGATAAGACTCCACAAAAGGTATGAATTGGTAAGAAACCCTCTCTTTCACATCTGAGGGTATCTGGATGTGATTCATATGTACTGTTCCAAAGGAGAAACGAACCAAGATGGATAGTAAATATGAAGAAAGTGCATCTTTATTGGGTATAAGGATGGTTTAGAGGGTTATAAGCTTTGGAACCTAGTAGCAAGGAAGGTTGTCTACAACTGAGATGTGGTGTTTAGAGAGGTGAAAGACATTATTAAACATGAATTCCAGCCAAAGGAACCCAAGAAGACAGAGGTTGAGAAAAAAGAGGAAGAATCAAACTCTACAATAGAGGAGGAATCAAAAGATGAAGAGCCACAACCTTCAGTTTTAGAAGATCAATTCGAGAAAGAAGGCAACCAAAAAGGTATATTCAATTTTCTTTCTGTTCAAATTTTCTTTATCTATTATGGATGATGATCCTAGAACTGTGAAGGAAGTAGTAGATTCAGAGGATGGAAAACTTTGGAAAGAGGCCATGGTTGATGAAATGGAATCCTTTCAAAAAGATGAGGCTTGGGATCTGGTGGAGTTTTTTGCTAGAAGGAAACCCATTGGCAGTTAATGGGTGTCCAAGAAGAAGACAAATGCAAAAGGAAAGGTGGAGAAATACAAATCTTGGTTGGTAGCGAAAGGTTATTCCCAGGTGTCGGGAATTGATTTTGGTGATATTTTTTCTCCTGTTGCTAAGGTAACTTCTATTAGTTACTTTGATCTATTGTTGCTAATTTTGATTTTGAGGTAAAATAGATGGATGTGAAGACAACATTTCTTCACAGGGATCTAGAAGAGGAGATCTACATGAAGCATTCTGAGGGCTTTGTGGTGAAGGGTAAGAAAGAATTGGTATGCAAGTTAAAGAAGTCTTTGTATGGGTTAAACAATCACCAAGGATGTGGTGTTAGAAATTTGATACATTTATATGGGGACTTGGCTTCTAGAAGTAAAGCAAATCACTGTGTGTATTTTAAAATAATTGGTGACCGTGTTATTTATCTGGTCTTGAATGTGGATGATATGTTGCTGGTTGGAAATGACAAGGAAATTATCCAGGATTTGAAGACCAATTTGTCCTCCAAATTCGACATGAAAGATCTTGGTGCTACAAACTATATTTTCGGCATGGAAATTAAAAGAGATTAGACAAAGAGGAAGCTCTAGTTAAACTAGAGGAAGTATGTCTAGACAATATTGTAGAAGGGTAATATGCAGGATAGTAAACCGGTGAAGGTTCCTATTCCTGTAGGTGTAAAGTTATCTGTTGAACAGTGTCCCAAGACACAAGAAGAGGAAGAGGACATGTCCCACTTTCCATATGCAAGTGCAGTCGGTAGCCTTATGTATGCGATGGTTTGTACTAGACCAGACATTTCACATGCAGTGGGAGTATTGAGCAGGTTTATGTCAAAACTAGGGAAGGAGCACTAAACAATAGTGAAGCAGGTTTTCAGGTATTTGCATGGCACTAGTGATTATGGTTTATGCTATCAAGGAAGACCAGGATTGGATAGAGTGTTGGATATTCATGGCTTTGTTGATGCAGACTGTGCTGGAGATTCGGATCAGAGAAGATCTACAGGTGGGTATGTGTTTAGCCTATTTGGAGGTGTAGTCTGTTGAATGAGTAAGAAATAATTTGTAGTGGCACTATCAACTACAGAGGCAGAATACATGGCAACCACTCATGCAAGCAAGGAAGCAGTTTGGTTGCAAATATTGTGTTCAAGTATGGGGTTAGTACAGGGAGCTATAAGGACAGACTGTGACAGCCAAAGTGCAATTTTGTTGGCAAAGAACCCTACATTTCATTCAAAGACAAAGCACATTGATGTTCAGTATCGCTTTGTGAGGGATATGATAGAAGACAAAAAGGTGTTGCTGGTAAAGGTAGATGCTTTGAAGAATATTGCAGATGCATTCACAAAATTTGTGAGCTTTGAAAAGTTCTCTTGGTGTAGAGAAAGAATGGGCATTGTAGGGCTGGATAAATGACTAAGCTCTCTTTTGGCCCCTATGGAAAGAAAACAATAAGTGGGAGAATGTTGGGTTGTGTTCATGGAAAATTTTAGGGGCTAATATTCGCCTAGTGGGCTAATTTTCCACAATTTTTCCATAAAAAAGATTCACCAATTTCCAATTTTTATAAAAGATGGTTCTCCCAAATTTTATAATATAAAATTATTTTACCTTAAAAATCACCAACATTATATAGAGACTATATATAAAATCATTACAAATTTGAAGAATTTTACAAATATATCAATAAACATTTTATAGTTTGCATATTAGGGATTAGTGAGATTCGCCAATGTTTTGAAACTTCAAGAAAATTTTCCATCCTTAAATTTTTCCTTGGTTGTGTTATACTCTTTCCATGTCTAGCCCACATAATTAACCAGGGGGTTGAAGGTGGGTGGAGCCCCTACTTTGTTCCGTCGATTGCGTAGTGGGGGGAGTCACATGGGTTTTGAGGGGTACAGGTAACCCCACTCTATATGGATCTACTTATGGTTTTGTGCACGATTTTTTGCACATGTTTTTTGACAGGATGGTTTTCAGTCCATGGTTTTAGCTGCGATGGTTTTTGGCCCATGGTATTGGATGCTTCTGCATGTATAAATATGTACTGTAACATTGAAAGAAACATAATGAAAAATCAATCTGGTAGTCCTAGTTTTGGAATCCTATGGAAAATCTCTGTGTATATGTGTTTTATTTGTTATGCTCTCACATTGTTTATTTTCTATTTTTTAGAATTCGTATGCAGGGAATTTGTGTATGGGGTTAAAACCTACACTAGTTAAATATCAACACATGGTAAATTGACTAAATCACAAGTTCTATGGGTAAACGCTGATTTCTCTAATCATAGTAGTGTGTACATGCTAGTTCACTTCATAGAAGTAGTGTATATAAATCAATTTGGGAAATGAAAAATTATTGAACTGATAATACTGATTCACCACCTCCCCTCCTCTCAGTATTATTTCCAACAATTGGTATTAGAGCATGTCCTTCAGAATAAGTTTGATCTCTGAAAGGAAGATCTGTCAAAGATGAATAATCACGAAGGCATGGGATCTATCAGACCACCAATCTTTAATGGGAGCAACTTGGTATATTGGAAAATAGAACAATAGCCTATCTTCTATCACTTGGAGCCAATGTTTGGGAAATTATGGAACGAGGATATCAATTTCCATCAACAATACCTATAAACTCTATAGGTAAGAAGGTATATGAAACCAATGCCAAAGATGTCAATATATTATTGGGAAGTCTGTGAGAATAAGAATTTGTCAAAGTCATGTGGTTCAAGATAGCCAAAAAGATATGGGACAAAATCATTCAGAGCTATGAAGGAGACTCTCAGGTAAAATGTGCTAATATTCAAACTCTCAGAATACAGTCTGAAACTCTTAAGATGCATAGTGATGAGAGTGTTGCTAGTTACATTTTACGTATAGATGAGATTGTTAATAGTATGAAGAATTTGGGTGAAGAGATAAAGGAAGCTACCTTAGTTGAGAAAAAATTGAGATATTTGTCTTCTAAATTTGAGTCAAAATTTTCTGCCATAGAATAAAAATACGATCTTCAAACTATTACTATGACTCAACTCGATGGAATCCTAATTTCCTTTGAAATGAGGAAAGGAGGCCCATCAGACATGAGAGAAGCCACTTTTAAAGCTTCAGCAGAGGGAAAAGAAAAGGAAGAGCACAATGAACTTGGATACATTTCAAAAGAAGAAGATGATATAATTTTTTTCAAGAACCTTCAACGTGGTTTTAGAAGATTCGGAGGTAAGTCACTATTAAAATGCTTTGCTTGCAGTAGATTTAGCCATTATGCTGCCAAATGTTCTCATAAAGATAAATATGAAAAAGGAAAGTAATATGGAAAAGGAAATAGAAAAGAGGTTGTCAATAAAAGGAGTTACTATATGCATGAAGATAGTGATGGTTTATCCAATTGTGATGAAGATGAAACTGAGCAAGATTATAGACTACTTATGGCTTATGACAATGATGATTTTTTGGATGACTTAGAAGAGGAAGACTTTCTTGAAGAAATCACAAAACTCATAATCTTCTTAGAAGAAAATAATATGATCATTGACATGTTGATACACCAACTCACTAAAAGAGAAAAACATAATGAAAATCTAGGATGTGAAGTTGTGGGTCTAAGAAAAGAACTTGAGAAGACAAAACCTCTTAATCTTAGATTTGCTAATGGATCTGAAACTTTAAATGAAATCATCAAAGTTCATTGTTCTCCTTTGATAAAGACAGGTCTTGAATATACTAAAGAATCATCTGAATCATAGAATTCGTCAACCTCCAATAGAAGCTATCTTGATGCATCAAAGACCAGCGAATAGTATGTCAATCATCAACAATGGCCTAAAAATACTCATCAGGTAAATCATACTCAATTTACTGCAAGGATGAATATCAGTAGAAGCTTTGACCAACAGGTAAACAATGTCAAAAGATTCTATGATCATATCAATTTCTTCAATGGGCAATGTTTTTCATGTCATAACTTTGGGCATAAGGTTTCTCAATGTGTTTCTTACAAAACCATCATTACTAAAGAAGCGCGAAATCAAAGGAATGTAACAGGAATCAAGAAAAGTTATTATAATAACTTTTCTCCTCTTTGAAAATGAAATACAATGTTTGATTTGTAACAACTTTGGTCATGAAGAATCTAAATGTAGGAAAAATTTCGACCAACACTTCAAAACGAGAAAATATCATTAAATCCCAAGATATGGAGAAAGAAGGAATCTCAACTAGAAATATGTGGCATAGCTCTGTATGAAAAAGGATAACAAAATCATTGGTACATCAACAATGGATGCTCCAAACACATGACATGTGATAAAGAGAAAATTCATTCATATAATGCTTTAGAAAAGGAAAAGAATTTACCATTTGGAAATGACACTCTAGCTATCATTAAAGGTAAAGGTTTTGTTTTCTTGGAAGGAAAGTTTAAGGCTGGAAATGTCATGTATGTAGATGGTTTAAATAATAACCTGTTGATTGTCAGTCAAATGTGTGATCAAGGAAATGAAGTTGTGTTTTGATCAAATGGATTTTTACTTTGTGAACTTGATACAGGAGAGACCATGATCAAAGGTACAAGAACTCCAAATAATTTATAAATACTCAAAGGAGGACAACGACAATTCTATCTAATTTAAATAGATGAAAACTGGCTATGGCATAGAAGATTATAACATCTAATATTTTCTCAGATAAGAAAACCATGCAGACTCAAGGCAGTTCGTGATCTTCCAGATATTAGCATCCTAGAAAATACCATATGCAAACCATGTCAAATCGATAAGCAAACCAAGGTTCACTTCATTAAAAAGGAAGGATCATCAAGTAAGCCTCTTGAACTCATGCATGCTAATTTATGTATACCAACAAGGGAAAAGTCAGCTCATGGAGAATAATACTTTATTTTATTTATTGATGATTTTTCCAGGATGTGTTGGATAGGTCTACTAAAGCATAAAGATGAAGCATCTAAAAAGTTTAAAGCCTTCAAAGCTTTAGTTGAGAATGAATCAGATCAAAAAATGAAATGTCTCAGATCTGATTGAGGGGGATAATTCATATCAGAGGAATTCTTTGACTTTTGTGAACAATATGGAATAAAAAGGCAATTCTCTATCACAAGAAATCCTCAGCAAAATGGTGTGGTGGAAAGAATGAACAAAACAGTTCAACAAATTTGTTGAGCTATGCTTGATGAATTTGGAACTCCTACAACCTTTTGGGGTGAAGCTAGATTTTCTTCTGTGACTATTCTCAACAAAGAAAATGTTTGGGTAAATAGAAATCAAACTCCATGTGAACTTTGGTATGGTAAGCCTCCTACTATAAAACACTTTAGAGTGTTTGGAAGCAAATGTTTCATCAAAACGACTAATGAAAAACATGGTAAGTTTGAACCCAAAGCAGATGAAGGAATTCTTCTTTGTTATTCATCCATAAGTAAAGGTTACAAATTTTATAATAAAAGACTTCATAATTTTTTTGAAAGCATAGATGTTGTAATTGATGAAGCATGCAAAAATCTGGAACAAATGAAACCAATAGAGGAATATGATGGTTAGGAATATGGGGAATGATTTCTCGCATCAAATAAAAAATGATATAGAAGAAGAAACCAATGAAGCACCAGAAGAAGATACAACAGACAGGGAAAGGACTCCATCCAGGTATGTTGAGAAGAATCATCCAGGATCTCAAACTCTAGGAGGAAAAGGGGTTGGAGTATAGACAAGAAGAACTCTTACAAGGACCTCAAGTTATCTAGCATTACTATCCCCCATATAACCTGAGAATGTAAATGAAGCCTGCAAATATGAATGTTGGGTCAAGGTCATGGATGAAGAACTTGACCAAATTGAAAAGAATGATACTTGGGAATTAGTTCCTAGACCTCATGATAAAAACGTTATAGGAACATAATGGATATTTAAAAATAAGTTGAATGAAGATGGATACGTTATTAGAAACAAGGCAAGACTTGTTTGTAAATGGTATGCTCAATAATAAGGTATATATTTTGAAGAAACTTTTGTATCTATTTCCAGACTTGAAGCCATAAGGATGTTTCTTTCTCTTTCTAGTTTTCGAAAATTCAAAGTATATGAAATGAATGCAAAATCAGCCTTTCTTAATTGAGATTTGGAACAAGAAGTTCATATTGAACAACCAAAAGGATTCATTCTTGGAAATGTTGCAATACTTTTATGAAAGATCAAAAAGTCTCTCTGTGGTCTGAAACACGCTCCAAGGGCTTGATATTACTGCTTTTACAAATATCTACAACAAGAAGGTTTCACAAAAGGTTATGCAAATAGAAATTTATACACAAAGATTGAAAATGATAAACTGCTAATTATTGTTGTTTATGTTGATGATATCTTTTTTGGTGGCAATGAGGAATCCATGAGTTGGAATTTTGCTCTATTAATTTAACAAGGATTTGAAATATCCTTACTTGGTGAACTTACTTATTTTCTTGGTCCACAAGTACAACAAACAAAATATGGTATCTTTATTTCACAAACCAAATATCTCAAGTAGATCCTAAAGAAGTATGGAATGGAAGCTTCTAAATCAGTATGTACTCCAATGGTAACAGGATGAAGTCTCAGTTCTAACGATGGATCACCAATAGTAAACCAACCAAATTACAAATCTATGATTGGAATTCTACTTTATCTAATAGGTACCAGACCTGATATCATGCATGTAGTAGGAATTGTTGGAAGGCTCCAAGCAAATCCAAAGGAATCACATATTCAGGTAGTAAAAGCAATTTTTAAATATCTTCAAGGAACTCAAGACTTTGGTCTATGGTATGCTAAAGATACCAATATTACTCTTCATGATTATACAAATGCAGATTGGATAGTGAATGTGGATAATCAAAAGAGTACTAGTGGAGGTGCATTCGATATGGGTTCTTTGTTAGTTTCATGGTTCAACAAGAGACAAAGTGTGATTGACTTATCTATAGCTGAAGCAGAATATGTGGTTGTTGCATATTGTTGCATGCAACTACTATGGATGATGTAAGCATTGCAAGACATTCAAATCACATGTACTCCGCCCATCTCCATTCTATGTGATAATACAAGTGCCATTAGTATTTCAAAAAATATTGTCATGCACTCCAAGACCAAGCACATACCCATCAAATATCATTTTCTATGTGAACAAGTGCTTGAGCAAAAGGCCAAATTGGAGTATGTTCCCTCCAAAGAATAGGTTGCTGATATATTCACTAAACCAGTGCACAAAGAGACATTTGAATATCTCAGAGAAAATATGGGAGTAGTTTCTGCATCATCCTATTGTTAAATCCAGTTTTCAGAGGAAGGTTATTATATGTGGGTTTCATGAATTATAGTCGCGTTTAAATGTGGGTTTTTGTGGCTGAAGGAGCGTATATGTTTTTCTGGCAGAAAAAATGGGTCAAATTATTATATGGGTGCTTTTCCTGATATTGATGATTACGGTCTCACGATATGCTTTGTTCATTTATTTTTATGTAACTGAGAAAGATGCCTTAATGAATGACTTGTTGACAATGCACAGGTAGCACAGGTTCAGGGGGAGAATTAGCCTTCATGCACATTCTGCATTGTTGGCATGATGGTTGCTGAGTCTAGCTATGGATTCATCTACTTACATCATTTGTTGCATAAGTCATGTAAATACCTAGGGTGTGATATGACTTCTTCTCTCATGGTCTATATTTGAATGAGTCCTATTGGACATATGATGTAATTTGTATCCCCACTTTGCATGGGATGGATGATGTAATAATCGTTGTATTTTTGTCATGTATAAATAATTGGTATATCCCCACCTGGTTGGGTGGATGAGTCAAATATGGTGTATCCACACTTGGTTGGGTGATTGATGTATGTATGAGTCATTTGTCATAGGTAGGTTATACTCACTTATTTGAGTTATAGACTCATGTTATTCTTTTGAAACATATCTCTACAAACTCAGCATGTACTGAGGGGGAGCACGGACAACATAGTGTATATCAAAGGGGGATAATAGCTTGGTCCACCCTTTGCCCTTGATGTCAAAGGGGGGCAATATTTTGGTGTTGGTTGTTATCTTTAACAGTTTGTAGAGCTTGCAATAATAAACACCAACATGGTTTCCATCAAGTTGAAAGGGGGAGATTGTTGGCATTATGATACAAGTATTGTCCTTGATGGAAGTTGACTCATAGGTCAGTTGAGTTTTAATGAAAGAAAACCTAGAGTGTAACAGGTCCATTCAGATGTAATAGGGCATTGGTACAGAAGAAAAGGAAGATGGAACTAAATTCTACTAATCCGAATGAACAAGTTGAAGGTAAAGGATGGTGAAAAGCCATTTGAGATGTATACGTGGATCCATTTACTAAAAAAAACATATACACGCTGGTTCACAGAAAAAAAAGAGCATATATGTGTACACACACTTTCACAAGAAGAAAAGTGCCTATATGTTGGAAAATCAAGGAAATCCAATAGGAGATAATACCAGGGGTGAATACCATGGTATTATCCCACAATATTGAGTAGAGTAATAACTATTTGATCCTGTCTAAGAATACCATGAGTCCTAAGTGGTCTTGGTCCAACGTATTGAGAAAGGCCTAACACTATATAAGGAGGAGAGGATCATAAGGCCAGGGTGTGAAAGTGAAAGGGTTTCTAAGGAATATTTCTATCTAAAGTATATTTTATGTTGCAGGGGCAGTGTTTTTGATTTGATCCGAAATATTTCGTGCACCTTGAGTTAAATGTTGGATCAAGATCATGAGACCTATGTGAATTATCATTGAAGGATCTAATATTGGTTGGGCTAGATCTGATTATGTACACCTGTTTTATTCTTTTAATGTCATGACCTAGGTTTTTCTAATGTCCGAAAGAGCATGAAAGTTATGAGTTAATATTTGTAGATCTATACGCTGTTTCTTGTCATTAAAAGAGCGTCTACATGTAGTTTATACTCCTCCAAGTAGCGTATACAATAGAAAAGCCTATTCTTCATATCTTACTGATCTATCTAAACGATTTTGTTGTTTTACTACTGTCTATCAATGAAGTCTTCTTAGATCTGAGTGTACAATTGAATGCATAAGGATTTTGGTATCTGATTGATTGATTTTATAACTCAGAAGGGAGATATTTGCTACTACCTATGTAAATATATGTAAATTGATAGTAGATATTCAAGTATATTGCTGATTGGTACATACTTGATTAATAAGTTTTATGTTTCAATATTTTTGAAGGTATACACAGGTTTCATTAAAGGAAGTAGTGTATACATGTAGGTTGGGTTTAGTAAAGTAGCGTATACATTCTGATGCATGATTTTTGAGGTTGCAGCTAGTTGTGAATGATGATGTAGCTTTGTGGGCTCAATAGAGCATTCTGGTGATAGTGATCTGATTGTTTAGATAAACTGAATATTGGTTGATGTAACTTGAAATTTCTGATGGGTCTAGTATGAAAATTTGATGAAATGAGGCCTTCATGTGTATTTTTGTGTGTCACAAGCATCCAGTTTGAAAATTTATGAAATGTGGTCCCTGGAAGAAAAGAAGAGGTCATAGCCTTATGTAGGATGGTGCCTATGTACTAGTAAATACATTGGCTAGTATAAGAGCTAGGTGGTTGTAACTCCCTTCCAGTAGAAGCTGGAAAATGAGAGAAGGTTGTAACGTTCTACAGGTGGGTTCCTATGTACTGGTATGATTCTGCACCAGTACAAGATTGTAAACATATTTTCTTAATATTAATAGTAGATAAAGACGATAGTAGTAGGTGGTTTTTCTCTCGCATTGGGTTTCCACCTTAAATCTTGGTATTCATGTGTGTTTCTTATGATTGATGGTTTATTCTATTTTTACTACACTGTTTAATAAGTTAGTGATGCACTAGTTAAAGATCAGCACATGATAATTGACTACATCACAAGTTCTCTAGGGATATGTTGGTTTCTCTAATCACAGTACCATGTACATGCTAGTTCACTTCACAGAAGTAGCGCATATAAATATGTTTGGGAAATGAAACATTATTGAACTAATAATAGTGATTCACACCCCCCCCCCTCTCAATATTATTTCCAACACTTGCCTCACTAGGGACTATAACACTTACCTCATGGTCAAAGTTCTTTGGATCTCGATTAGTTTGTGACCTTTTTAGCAAATTTTAACGAAATTTTTGGGAAAATACTGAATATCTATACTTTTCCATAAATTCAAAATAATTTTCTAATTTCTTGAATTCTTATTTCTAATTTTCCATTAGATGAGCGAAGCTTGATGTGACATAATTCCTATGGTGGAGGGAGATTTATGATTTTTTTTCGGTATCTTTTAGTGCCTAACAAATAATTTTAAAATATAAAAAAAGGTTAATTTTGTGAGTGGCCATTCTAATATTGACATGACATTATTATGGTTTACATTACTACTATTTTTCCTAATTATGCCAAGACTGACGAGTTCCAGGTCGATTACGTAAGTGAGAAGATGGAGGTGGGGGTAAACAAATATGTAGAGGAAGCTTTTATATACTAATTTAATATCAAACACCTATTGCTTTGTTGTACGAAGAAAGGTTGTGAGGAAATCGTGTGTGGAAAATCTTTGTGTGAGGGAGTTTGGGTCCTCTTCTCTGCACACCATTCCCCACATACAAAAATTTGCTTCGTGTTTAAAGTGAAAGATCGAATTTTTGTTTAACTACTTTTGCATTGTGCAATAAGAATTTATATATATTTTTTTGAATGCAAAGCTTGAAGCAAGAAAGGATGTCATTAAATCTCCTATCAATAGTCATATTGAAGAAACAATTGTCCAAATCATATCAACGAGATTAGATTTTATTTTTTAGCAAAACTGATGACACTAGTGCTGGTTAGGTTGTGTTATATTCTTTCCACGACTAGCCAACATAGTTATAGCGGGGGGGTAAGGGGGGGGGGGGGGCGAAGCCCCTTCTGTGCTGATTGTGTAGGGGGGGGGGGGGTCACAAGGGGTTTGAGGTGTACCATCACCCTAGTTTATGGTTTTGGACCCTAAATTAGGTTGGGTGGACCCACCTATGGTTTTGTGCATGATTTTTTCACATGTTTTTTGGACGCGATGGTTTTTGGTCCATGGTATTGGACACGATGGTTTTCAGTTCATGGTATTGGATGCTTCAGCATGTATAAATATGTATTGTAACATTGAAAGGAAATTATGAAAATTCAATATGGTAGTCTCGGTTTTGGGATCCAGGGGAAAATCTCTGCGTATATGTGTTTTATGTGTTATGCTCTCGCATTTTTTATTTTGTTTTCTAGAATTCGTATGCACGTAATTTCTGTATGGGGTTGAAACCTACATTTGGTATCAGAGTTATTTTGGCTTCAAGGGGACACCTTTATTGCTGAGGGGTTTCGCTCGGGACTATGGTAGACCCTGTTCAGTGGGAGATCTGCGTGATTGATTATGGTTGTGAAAGAAGATGGCGAGCAGTGGAAAGATAAAGATCAAAAAATTTGATGGTCAGAGTTTTGAGTTGTGGAAGCTCAAGATGGAGGATCTGTTGGTGGATAAAGATCAGTGGATCACAGTAGATCCGAATACTAAACCAACGGGAGTGTCTGATGAAGAATGGAAGAAGTTGGATTGGAAGGAAAATAGCACAATATGATTGTGTGTCCCAAATTCACTACTGCTGAATGTATTAGAGGAAGCTATGGCGAAGGCTTTGTGGGGAAAGTTAGGGACTTTGTACCAATCTATGTCTCTGGTGAATAAATTGTTCCTGCGGAAAATGATTTATAACTTGTGGATGAAAGATGGAGTCTCAATGACAAATCATCTGAACGCATTTAATACTGTGGTTTGTCACTTAGAATCTATTGATATTAAAATTCCAGATGAAGATAAGTGCATCAGTTTGTTGTGTTCTCTACCAAATTCATGGGATAGTCTGGTTATTACAATAGGTAGCAATGCAACTACGTTGCAGTTTGATGAAATAGTCTCAACCTTACTAATGGAGGAGATGAGACAAAAAAATATTGAGAGCTAGAATGGTGATGCATTGTCTATACGAGAACGGTACCAAAACAAAAGAAAAAATAAGTCATCGAGTGGGAGATGTAAATCTAGAGGGAGATCTAAATATCCAGGAAAACCTGTAAAGGTGGTGTTCTGGAAATGTAGACAAGAAGGGCACCTCAAAAGGGACTGTAAATCTAAACCTCCTAATAACGGAAAGGGATTTGATGATACTCCTTCTGTAGAGGGGAAAACCACCTCAGATGAAGGTGGGGATGTGTACTTGGCTTCTTCAAGTACACATGAAGACCATGAGGCATGGTTGATTGACTCAAGTGCATCCTTTCGCTTCACTCCCCATAGAGAGTGGTTCTGCGAATATGAGAAATACGATGGTGGTGATATCTTCTTGGGGGATGACATGAAGGCTAGAATCATTGGTCGCATAAAAGTAAAGTTGAAGCTGCAAGGTGGAAGGGTTATAACACTTCCGAGTGTTCTGCATATTCCTGCATTAGCCAGAAATCTGATTTCTATAAGCAAGATGGATGATGCAGGTGTAAAAACAGTGTTCGAGAAGGATACCCGCAAAATTGTTAGGGGAGCATTAGTATTGATGCGAGGAGTTCGGATTGGAACACTATACAAGCTTCAAGGTAGCACTGTTATAGATGGGTTCAACAGTTCTGTGGTTCCTAAAAGTGGAGCAAAAAATTTAAATGTCTTTGGAGAAAAGACCATGTTGTGGCATCAAAGGCTTGGACATACTGGAGAGAAGGGCCTTCAAATACTTCATGGTAAAGGTATGGTAGAAGGTATGAGTAATAGCTCTCTAGATTTTGATTTCTGTGAAAATTGTGTATATGTGAAGTAGAATTAGGTGAGTTTCCCCTCTAGTGGTAAGAGGGTGAAACAGATATTAGAGCTTGTGCATAGTGATGTGTTTGGACCTGTGAAGGTTCCATCACTGGGTAAGTTTGTGTACTATGTATCATTTATAGATGACTTCTCAAGGAATACATGAATATATTTCCTTAAGAAGAAATCTGAATTCTTTGATAGGTTTAAAGAATTTAAGGCTCTGGTGGAAAACCACATAGAGAAGAAGATAAAGGTGCTGAGGATAGATAATGATGGAGAGTTTTGCAGCAAGGAATTTGAAGAATTATGTAGGAAGTGTGGTATATCACGGTAGAACACTACTCCATATACACCTCAGTAAAATGGAGTTGCAGAAAAAATGAAAAAGACGTTAATGGAAAGGGACAAAAGCATGCTGAGTGGTGCTGGGTTAGGATAGGGATTCTAGTTAAAGGCGGTGGATATTGCATGTTACTTGGTCAACAGGTCACCTTCATCGGTGTTGGAGGATAAGACTCCACAAGAGGTATGGACTGGTAAGAAAACCCTCTCTTTCACATCTAAGGGTATTTGGATGTGATGCATATGTACATGTTCCAAAGGAGAAACGAACCAAGTTTGATAGTAAATCTGAAAAGTGCATATGTATTGGGTATAAGGATGGTTTAAAGGGTTATAAGCTTTGAAACCCAGTAATAAGGAAGGTTGTGTACAGCCAAGATCTGGTATTCAGAGAGGTGAACGATGTTATTAAACATGAAGTCCAACCAAAGGAACCTGAGAAGATAGAGTTTGAGCTAAAGGAGGAAGAATCAGACTCTACAACAGCGGAGGAATCAGAAGATGAAGAGCCACAAAATTCGGCTATGAAAAGTTCAATTCGAGAAAGAAGGCATCTAGAAAGCTATAGTCCATCTGCTTTTTCTTCAAATTTTTCTTTGTTTATTACTGATGATGATCCCAGAACTGTGAAGGAAGTAGCGGATTCAAAGGATGGAAAACTCTCAAAGGAGGCCATGGTTGATGAAATGGCATATTTACACAAAAATGAGGCTTGGGATCTAGTGGAGTTTCCAGCTGGAAGGAGACCATTGGTAGCAAATGGGTGTTCAAAAAGAAGACAAATGCAGAAGGAAAAGTGGAAAAATGGAAAGCTCGATTGGTAGTAAAAGGTTATTCCTAGGTGCTGGGAATTGATTTTGGTGATATTTTTTCTCCTACTGCCAAGGTAACTTCTATTAGATTACTTTTATCTGTTGCTACTGCTTTTGATTATGAGGTAGAATAGATGGATGTGAAGATATCATTTATTTACAGGGAACTCGAAGAGGAGATCTATATGAAGCAACCTGAAGGCTTTGCAGTGAAGGGCAAGAAAGAACTGGTATGCAAGTTAAAGAAGTCTCTGTATGGGTTAAAGCAGTCACCAAGGATGTGGTATTAGAAATTTGATACATTTATACAAGGAATTGGCTTCACTAGAAGCAAAGCAGATCACTGTGTGTATTTTAAATTAATTGGTGACCATGTTAGTTATCTGGTCTTGTATATGGATGATATGTTGCTGGTTGGAAATGACAAAGAAGTTATTCAGGATTTGAAGACCCAGTTGTCCTCCAAATTCGACATGAAAGATCTTGGTGCTGCAAACTATATTTTGGTAATGGAAATTAAAAGAGATCAGGCAAAGAGGAAGCCCTGGTTAAACCAAAGGAAGTATGTCGAGACAATATTGCAGAGGTTTACTATGCTGGATAGTAAATCGGTGAAGGTTCCTATTCGTGTAGGTGTGAGGTTATCTACTGAACAATGTCCCAAGACACAAGAAGAGGAAGAGGACATATCCTGTGTTCCATATGCAAGTGCAGTCGGTAGCCTGATGTATGCAATGGTTTGTACTAGACCAGACATTGCACATGCAGTGGGAGTATTGAGCAGGTTTATGTCAAAACCAGGAAAGGAGCATTGGACAACAATGAAGTGGGTTTTCACGTATTTGCGTGGAACTAGTGATTATGGTTTTTGCTACCAAGGAAGACCAGGATTGGATAGAGTGTTGGATATTCATGGCCTTGTTGATGTAGACTGGGCTGGAGATCTGGATCAGAGAATATCTACAAGTAGGTATGTCTTCAACCTATTTGGAGGTGCAGTTAGTTGGATGAGTAAGAAACAATCTGTAGTGGCACTGTCAACTACAGAGGCAAAATACATGGTAGCCATTGATGCAAGCAAGGAAGCAGTTTTTGTTATGAAACCAGCTCACAAAAAGAAAGAAAAGATAGATCAACGCCTTAGAATTTAGCCTCTTCGAGGGGGCAACCTCCTTTACATTACACAAATGAATGATTATTTGACGATTCACATGACAAAAACTCCTTTCTATATATAGGAGTCTAAGGAGTCACAATATAACCCAACCGGCCTAACAATAATAATATAAAGGCACAAAAATAAAAATGGAGGGATTCTATGGGGCACAGTAATAACAATATGGGGACAATAGGGGCACAACAATATTAATAAGGGATACAAATACAATATTAATGGGGTAATCACTAGTATTATAGGGACCTAACATGCCCCTTTCCTTCGAAAAAGCGTAGTCCCCGATGCTTGAGTAGTTCTGGATGCTTCTATATGAAATTCTCATCCTCCCATGTGGAATATTTAGCGAATAAGTTCTTCCACTTGATGAGATACTCCGAAATTGATCGATTTTGTAGCTGTCAAGTTCTTGTTTCTGTGACTACTTTCGATTCCAATATAATTTTTCCTTCCTTGTCAAGTTTTGGCAATATTATTTGAACTAGGAGCTTGTCACCTATAACCTTCTTTAAACATGAAACATGGAAAATTGGGTGCACTCAAGAAGTTGTAGGAAGCTCCAATTTGTATGCCATAGTACCAATCTTTTGCAACACCTTGTACAAACCATAATACTTTGG
>APFE031548831.1:41870-99785 GCA_000404065.3 Pinus taeda
ATCCACTTAGCAAACTGTCTCCGCCACTTGTCTATTCTCGTCCATCACACCCTGTAGAAGGACTTTTCAGTATGCATCACACCTCCTGTGTGTATTAGGTGATATGCATTGCACTCTTTGCACTGGGCATTTAGTATGGTCCAGTTTTGACCATTTCTGAGCAGTTTTTAGTGGAGAACTTCTGGGAGATGATGTAATCAGTTGATCTTCTTCCTTTAGGTAATGAAGCAACACTTTTAAGGACTTAGGAGCCCTTAGTTTATGGACATTTATGATTGGGGTTGCAGTGCCCAAAAATGTCTATAACAGATCTTAACACTTTTATGTTTGAGTTTGTTTTAGTTTGTAGAAACTTTGACTACAAAACTAATTAGTAGAATCACAAACTTTTCCCTTCCACTCTTAAGGATGCAACCCTTCATTGGTTCATGAGCCTAGAATGGGATAACATCACTTTATGGGAAAATATGCAAAAATCTTTCAATAATAAGTACTACAATCATTTTAGAGCAAAAGACACCATAGATGAGATATTCATAATGACTTAATGAGTAGATGAGTCTCTAGAATATTTTGAGGAAATATTTCAATTGAGTTATAGAAGAGCACACCTTTTCACTCTAGATCTTGATTCCTTGAAGCTAGTCCTACTACAAGGAGTCAAAAAACAATTGATGGAAACAACCTTTTGGCTAATGAAGACATATATCAATTCAACCCATGATGATATCAAAACGATATTCAAAAATCATTCTAAAGCTGCAAGAAAAAGAGGTAGAGCAAGAAAAGGCTTTGTAAGTCCCTCTTCCTCCACAATTACTAAGAATGATATAGAAGGTATGCAAGAGGACCTAAAAACCAAGCTCTTAAACACCATTTCTATGTAGATGGATACACTACAGATCAATGTGAAACAAGAAGAAGTTGAAATGACATTATCTATATTTTTCCCTAAATGCACTAAAAGACATCCTAGGAATGATTGTCCTTTAGATTTCATAGAAATATGTTATGTATGTAAAGAAAATCACTCCAGTGACAAATTTCCATCTTTGCTATGTTTGAAAGTTATATACCATGAGTAGAAGGGATCATGGAGTAGTTATGCTTTGTTAATCAGAAGAGGCCACAAGCCCCCGAGAAATTTCTACAAGATGTGAACTACCCCTCTCCTTTCAATTCAAATTAAAATTCACATTTTCAACCTCGGTGTCCTCCTAACACTTCACCCTGTCTATTCCCACTACATGGTGTTATCTTCCCCAGAATGTTATCCTCCTTTTCAACCATATTCAAACCAATTCATCTTCAATATGGAGAACTCAGGAAGCCCAACCACCTTCCTTAATTCCTCCTCTTCCTCAACCAAAAATACACTAAACAATCCTCCAAAAGAACCTCAGATGATTGTCCAACCAAACCCAAATCCTAACAATAAGCAGCCTCAACCAATTTACACTGGAGAAACTACCTATCAAACTTATGTTGTAGAGATTCAAGAGATAAACCTTAGGTCTGGGAAGATCCTTTTGGATGCTCACCAACATTCTCTAACATAAAATATAGAATAAGATAAGGAATATTTTTCACCTCAAGTCACTAAAACTAAGCCTCCCTATCTTAAAAGGTTTACCACTCACAAAACACACACCCCAGAAGAAGTTGAACTTCTGGGAGAATTGAAAAAACTGTGTCAATATCCCTCTCCTTCAAGCCATAATGGATGTTCCTATATACAATAATTTCATCAAATAGGAGTGTCTTAGAGGGCCAGGGAGGATAAAATGAGATGCCCCTACTATCAATGTCATAGGGACGCTAGATAACCTTATACTTGAGAGATTCATCATCCCAAATTACTTAGATCCTAAGAGCCCAATAGTAGATATTCACACCAATTATATTGTAGTTCCTAACACTTTCATTGATTTTGGAGTTGCAATAAATGCCATGACTGAGGATACCAAGCTCAAACGCAACCTCCATGGATATCTAATGAAGACCACCACATTGCTACAACTTGTTGATATATCTATAGTAGTACTGGAAGGCACCATTGAAGATATTATGGTCTTCATTGATTCTTTGGAGTACCCCACATATTTCCTTGTCCTTTAGTCCAAGTTAAAGTTTAATGGATACCCTCTTATCTTAGGAAGACCTTGGTTGGCCACTATTGATGCCTACATTAGTTGTAGGGTTGGAAATATGACTGTCACTAATGGGAAATATAAAAAATAGTTGTATTATATCCACCTTCTCAACCCCTCATCGAGCTTGATTTTCCTATTTCGGTGGAATAATACTAATTATTATTATTATTATTATTATTCCTTTATCTATCATCACCCTACCCTATATGTACATTACAAACCACCATTGGAAGTCGACAAATGAATGAAGATAATTTGATTGACAAATTTCTGCAAAATAAATACCTTGTTTCCATGAATGTTGATGGCTTGAAAGACAAACCTACAAGACAACTTGGTTGTTCTCAATATAGTCATGGGAAGATTTGATAATTGTTGGTTATGAGAAAAATAATGTGAAAATCATAGATTCAATCATCGCTTCCAAAACCTTGAAAATCGTCACTTCTCTTTCAACTGATGAATATGACCAAATACTCTCTATCTTGAAACAACATGTTGATGCATTTGCATGGGATTATAAAGGAATGAACGGATTTCATCCTTCTATGTGAACTTATCATATATGCATCAAGTAAGGTCATAAACATGTTCACCAGCCTCAAAGGTGAATTAACCCTGCATTAAAAGACATTGTAAAAGATGAATTGCAAAATTTTTTGGATGTAGGATTCATCTATCTAATCTCAAATAGTGAATGGGTGTATCCCTTAGTCATTGTCCCTAAAATTAAAAACAAATGGAGAATACGTGTTGATTACATGTAACTCAACAACGCCACTAGAAAGGATCATTCTCCCTTGCTGTATATTGTTAAAGTTCTTGATGTTCTTATAGGGAAGAAGTTCTCCTTTCTCGATGGGTTTAGTGGGTACAATTAAATCAAAATCAGCCCTAATGATCAATATAAAACCACCTTCACATGTCCACAGGGGACCTTTTCTTATAGGGTTATTCCATTTGTTATGGGATATGACCCTTCTACCTTCTAGAGTGTTGTGTTGAGTATTTTCTTGGACCTTGCACATGATTCAATAGAAACCTATATGGATGATTTTACACCCTACAAGGATGATTTCCAAGAGGCTCCCTCAAATATATGAAAATTCGTGTAGAGGCGTAAGGAAATGAACCTCTCCCAAAGCCATGAAAAGTGTCTATTTTTTATGAAGGAAGGGATTGTTTTAGGGAACATTATCTCTTCAAAAGGAATCCAGGTGGATCTTAACAAAATAGCCATAATCAAAAAGGTTCTTGTTCCTCAAATACTAAAATATGATAAAAGTTTTTGAGGCCTTACTAGGTATTAGAAAAGATTCATCAAATATTTTAGAAAGATTGCTTCTCATTTATTTTCTTTACTAACAAAAGATGTAGAATCTTACTGGATAGGTTTATGCCAAAAATCATTTAAGGAAATTTAAGAGAGATTAATAACTGCACCTGTCCTTAGAGGCCCAAATTGGAATTTTCCCTTCCATATACATACAAATGCATCATATAAAGTGATTTGGGTAGTACTGGGACATCTTGGAGTTAAACTTCCCTGTGACATTTATTTTATCAAAATTGTGCCTAAATTTCCATTTCTTTCCAGGAAAAAATGTTGCCTCATTAGACTAATTTAATAATGAATAGTGGATTTTTCAATTGTTGCATCCATGCCACTCAAAAAGTAACACCACTGCCAATGTCAAAGGATTTAGATCTAAAGAGCTAACTTTCTATTGGCCTGAGCATGAAGCTTTAAGAATAGAATAATTTGTTGGGGCCAAATTGTAGAGAGCATGGAAAGGATGCAAAGTGAACATAAATATAGGGGCATTACAACTGATGCATTCTAGCACTACATAGTCCACGACGCATTTTTCCCTACCACCTTCCAACGAATATTTAAAACCCTTGATTCACGACTCTCAGTGGCAACAAATCACAGTCGTGCATATATGTGACTATAATACATGGCAGCCATAACTCTCCAACAACAGTGATACCTCTTCCACTATAGCGATCTAATAGAACTCCAACATATTAAATAGAGCCATGAAATTGACAATAACATATATGTTGAAAATTCGGCAGCTCATGGACAAATTTCTAAAAATAGAAAGTCTAAAAAATAAAATGCCTAAAAATAGGAAGTATAAGAAAAAGAAAGTATCAAATATGAATTTCCAAAAATAGTAAATCACCTTTAATAAATTGGTAAATTATGAAGTCTTGTTGATGGAAAATCCCTTCTAATCTTCAATCAATCCTAATAGTTCAATTTTGACTTAATCACCATCATCATCATCATTATTATTATTACTACTAAAAAGAAATTCAAGTTGCTCAATCATGGCTCTCAATAATATTCTCTTACACTCTCATTATTGGCATGGCATATTCCTCTTACACTCTCATCAATGCTCTTACACTCTCTTACACTCAATTAAAACATATCATAAAATATTCTCTTACACTCAATAAAAGCATGTCATAAAATATTCCTCTTACGGACTCTTTAATGCATATGTTACAGTATCTCTTAAAAACATAATTTACAAAGACATGTGTACCTCCTTAATGGCATGAGTTACATTTCCTAAATGGGCATGAGTTACTGTAACAACCAAAAGGACATTCCAAATGATGATTCAATAGTCAACTCAACAACAACAACACCTGAAGGAAATCAGGAAACAACCACTAACATGATAAGGGAAAGTCCACCCAGAAGAACTATTTGTCGTCATCTGAATCACAAGACTAGAATTTCCAATCAATCTATGTACTATCACTCAAAACATAAACGAAAAATTTATGTTCCCAAGAATACTAAAGTTTGCTGAACCCATTCCTACGATAACTATTCATCACAAATTTCCAGAGATCAGAATATTCCATAGAATATTACTTTAGGATGGTATGATCCATTCTAAGTATGACAATTTTGTTTATAACTCAGATCAGCATATCATCTTGTATCAACGAAGATGAAAGTTTAGAGACAAGAAGATATTCTCAGTAAGCTTTGAGGACAAAGCTTCTTCAAGAGAAAGACAATGTTATCAATATAATTCATATAAAAATAATAAACATAAATAATTAATTAACTAATGATTAGTTAGTTAGTAATGAAGAGGCATGTCTTAGAGACATGCCCAATCATGAAAGGACACCTAGCTAGGTATATAAGTAGGGCCTCATTGTAACATTCAACATCCTTATACATTTTATATATATAGTAAATTATTATTACAAATGCCTTTGTGTATTTTAACATTAAAAGTCAACAAGCCATAAGTTTGGATGCTTCAGTGGTATCAAAGTCATGCGAGTCTTTGAACGTAATCTACCGCACAATATAACCATGCAAGTCCTTGAACGTTATCCGCCACACAATATGTTGTTAAGTTTTCGCCCTGAATTCATTGAGAAATTTAGAAAAATTCAAGACACAATTCTACAATTAGAAAAATCATGTGCAAAATTTGTAGCATGTCTGAAGAAAAATTATGCAGAAATCAATAATAAGGAAGATGATAGTGACAGTGAAGAAACAAAACAAGGTGAAGCAAGAAAAGAAGATTTTGATCAGAATGATGATAATGAAAATGAAGATTAATAAATAATGATGAATATGAGAATCAAGATGGTGAAGAAGATGAAGCAGTAGATTATTATAATCTTGAAGATGAAGATGTTGCAGAAAATGATCAAGATGATCATTCTGATGACGTTGATATAGATCAAAATGATGATCTAGATGAAGATGATGTGGATGAGGACTATATTGAGAAACAAGAAGATGAACAATATCATAATAATGAGGAAGATGCAGAAGAAGACAGTGATGATGACGAAGGAGAAAATGTGGAAAAGGAAAAAGAAGAAGATATTTTTGAAGATAATTATGAAGATGACATATTTGAAAAAGAAAAAGTGGATTATGGGAAAAATGAGAAAGAAAAACATGATCAAAATGATGAGAATACTAATTCTTATTCCTCAAATCAATTTGCAAATAAACCTATAGCAAGTGCCCAGGTTCCATTTGTCCACAAAGAAAGCAATGCAGGATTGTTGGTCAATCATTTAACCTTCCACATTCAAGATTCGTGGTGAGAAGTATTTCATGAACAAGAAAAAGACTTTTGTACCAAATTGTGCGGCATTTTGTCCATTTGGCGTAGATGTTTTTGTATGCCCAAGAAATATAGATAGTGGAATAACTAGTATAATCAAAGAAGCTACTGAATTGATAGTGGAAGGCTCCATTCTTTGTTGCCCTCAGATGAAGTCTTCAAATTTTTCCCAGTTTTGGGAAGCTTCAGGAAACAAGGAAGAACCATCCAAATTTAGACAAAAGTTAATTTCCATATACATGCATATGAATGCTCAAATGTCTATCTATCCTTGTGATGGTAATGCACCTAGGAAGCCATGGCTTTCTCGAGGATATCCAGAACATGCAGTTGGATTGGAGGATCTTGTGAAGGAAATTCTTGGACTTTTAGAGTAGGGAAGTGAAGAAAAAGTGGTTGAAATTATGCTACATGGTTTTGGAGGAATGGGGAAAACTACACTTGGAGGCGTTGTGTTTTCATTAGCTAGTTTTGAAGGATGTAAATATTCAGAGGTTCAATTAAATAAGAATGTAGAATCAAAACCTGATATCATAGAGTTACAGGAATGCATATTAAAATATTTAATGGGACCTGAAGAGACAATTCCAAATATTAGAAAGTATGAGGATGGTCAGGGAGAGATGGGTTACATGTTAGAGAAGGTGACAACTTTTATTTACATTGACAATGTGGTGGGTGAAAATGAGCTTAGACAACTTTTGCCTAAGGATCTTAGTAAAACAAAAAATTTGAGGTCTCTTATTACTGCGCGTGATATAAATGTGGGTAAGGCGTTCCCAAGAAAAATGTCTCTTAAATTTACATCATGATTTTTTTTTCTAATATCATAGCATTGGAGCTTTTACTTATTACCTGTCGGGTTCTAAGGTGTTTAGACGGTGTCGTGTTGGATGTTTTCACGAATTTTATTACCATGTTTATGGCGATTCCACTATGTGTCAAGAATGCTTATTTGAGGGCAAAGATGGTGGAGTTTTTGGATGCCTAGATGGCAAATAAAACTACCAACAATGGCTACTCTTTTTAAAGGACATCAACTTGCACAAGAGTATCTTGTATTCAACCTTTTGAAACTTCTTGTGGACATTGGATTTACTGGGTCACATACTCAGTTCTATGATAAGTTCAACATACACCATAATATTACAAACTACTAGAGTAACTCTGGCAGGTGCCTAGTCATCATAATGCATGGATAATGGTTGCAAAGATACATGAAAAGGGAGTGTATTTTAACTTTTTGAATTTTCTCATCAATGATAGTATCTTTCTTCTCGATGACTATGTTCGCAAAAGCGTGGAAGATGAATCCCATGAAGAGGCCAGGAAGACAGAAGCCAAGTTGTTTAGGTCACATTCTGAGCTAAATAAAATTGATAAATCCATGGTGGGCATACATATTTTGGCTGAGAAACTTATGCATATTCAAGGCAAGAACATTAGTCGATATATTCTTAATATATTTAAAAAAATCAACGAAATCCTTTTGCAAAGGCAATCAGAATTGCGTTCCCTTCCACATCATATAACTAATACTTCCGAGGCCATGATTTTTTTAAGTTATGGATTCATTGAACAAGCCTCTCATAGAAGGAGACTACAAAGAATTTTCAAAAGAATATGAAATGCATTGTGTTGCCCATTTAAGGGACATTTTTTAGAATTACTACCAAGAGCTACTGAGCTATAAAATTGTGGAAAATAAGTGTTTTCTAGTGCAGGAGACCAAGATGTGGGAAGAAGAAATAAGGGTTGGACTTCCCGTTTGGTCTTCGCAAACTTGTTGGAGAACCCTATAGAGTAGATGTTGAGAAGAAGTCTTGGGTTAACTAGTAAGTCTGGGAGTATGTAGAAAAGGTGGCTATTAAGGTCATTAACTCAAATTTTTAGAGTTATCCCCATCTTCTCACAATGGCAATGAGAGCCTCTTGAGCTCTAGTTGCAAAGAGAAAACAGAAAATGGCAAACAATGCAGAATGGGAGCAACGACCACCACTGCAAATATGAACCGACACTCCTGCAATTGTTGCTCCATGTTGACTACATTGCTTCATCCATCTTCCACCATCAATACCTTGGCCACAGTTCCTGTCTGTTGTGCGTATCCTCTGTGCCCACAATTCCAGCACATACATCTTGTCCTCCACTGCACATACGCTCTTGCAAGCCGAAATACTTTTGTGTCGCCTTTTATTCTTTGTGTCAACAGAGTTCTTTTGTGCCTATCTTCTTGTGTCGTGGTTAATCGTTCATGACAGTCATCAAGATCAAACAACATATGTCATACCCGATCCATCGTACCGTATATTGATTATATAGTTATATAATTAAAGTATATAATAACATTAATTAAATTTAATTAATAATAATAATGATATAATAATAATAATATATAAGAGAAATTGAAAAAAAAAATCATACAACACAACAACAACAAACACCAACAACAAACAAACAAACAAACAAAAAAACAAAAAACAAAAACAAAAACAAAAACAAAAACGAAAAAAAACAAACAAACAAACAAAACAAACAAAACAAACAAACAAACAAACAAACAAAAACAAACAAACAAAAAAACAAAACAAAACAAAAACCCTTGATTCCAAGACAATAGTGCTAATGACTTACACATACCGGAAAGCCGTGGGCAAGGAAGGAAATATTAGTGAATAAGCTTTGAGGACAAAGTTTTTCAAAGAGGAAGGCAATGTTATGAATATAAATTATATAAAATAAAATAAAAATAAATAATGTAAATATTAAATAATCAAAATTATGATTATGTTAAGTAGTCATTAAGTGAAGTGAAAAGGCATATCTAAAAGACATGCCCAATCATGAAAGGACACCTGGCTAGGTATATAAGCAGGGCCTCATTGTAACATTCAACATCCTTGTACATTTTATATATATAATAAATTATTATTACAAATACCTTTGTGTATTTTTACATTAAAAATCAACAAGCAATAAGTTTTGTTGCTTCAGCGACACTCCTCAAGGAATGTGAGTTACTCCTTTATGGCATGGATTTGTTGCCCCTCCTATATATATGTACCTCATTCTTTCTCCCCTCACTAGCATTGTGAAAAGAGAGTATGAACTTGAGAAAGAGAGAATTAGAGAGTCTAGAGAAGAATTGTGTGAGAAAGAGAGAAAGTCTTGAAGAGTAAGAGTAAAACTTGGTGAGCCAAGGTTGAATCAATGATTCAATGTTTCAGTGTTGATTCAGTTGAAGTGAAGGTTGATTCAGTGTGCATTTGATGTTGCTACCAATGGTCTTCATGCTACAAATTGTTCAGATTTGAGTGAACTTACTCATTCTTTTGATCTCTTATTATATTATGTATCTCTCTTGAACAATTGATTTATAATAGAAGAAGAATCTGGTTGGGTTTTCCCCTTATGGGTTTTTCCCTAGTCATTGGACCTAAATTCTCAGTCTCATTGTATTCTTGGTTGTCTTCTATTGTGAATTTGATTTATGTTCTACCTACAATTGCTTATCTAATATTGTAACATAAAGAAGTTTTGTTACAGCATATAACATCAAAATTTCAACATGGTATCAGAGCTTTGGTGAAGGCAAACTCCATTTGAAACTTTCTATATGCTCAAATATCTCTTGTTTTCTGCTCCATTTGCAACTATATTTCTATTGAAATATCTCTTTATGTCCACTCCATTTGTAGCTTTCGTTCTGCTGAAATGTCTCTTGTTGTTCACTCCATTTGCAACTCACTTTCTACTGAAATATCTCTTGATGTTCACTTCATTTGCAGCTTACTTTTTGTCGAAATATCTCTTCCTATCCACACTATTTACAACTCTCTTTCTGCTAAAATATATCATGTTGTCCACTCTATTTACAACTCTCATTTTACTGCTGATATCTTACTGTTCGAATTTTAGTGTTGAACTTTACTACTGAAATTTTGTTGTTGAAGTTTTACTACTACCATTCTTCCAATATTTTAAGGAACCCTACATATGATAGTAGTTTTGCGAATAGTAATTAAGGTGTTGCATATGTTTAATAGTTGTGATTTTGGTACTTGTTGATGCCTACAAAAGTAAAGAGTAGTTTTACTTCTATTTATGCATGTGCAAGAAAGTGTTGTCTTGAAAAGAAGTACAATGCGTAGAAGGTTATGAAAGAATAACCAATAGAAATTGAATGTTGAAGATAGGGGGGTTTTGACTCTCACATTATATGAGAGAGGTCATAATCTTATGTGTTTTGGTAATTTGATAATAGAGTTTACTAACAATAATGGTTGTAGGTAAGAATCGTGACTTTTGCAAAATCTAGAATGATAGTTTTCTAAACTAACCTCTTTTGCAACGATCAAAGATGGATTATAATTAATATCATTGCAGGAAATAAAGTTAATATGTATAATTATTATTACATGCCTTCACTCTGGGATCAAGATTTGAAGTTTATTATAAAATCAACGAAAGACTTATCCATGCATTGATTCATGATAAGTAATCATTAATATAAACCATGACATCGAAAGTTCACTCATCTTCACTATAAAGCATTACCTCATGTGAGAAAGATAGTTTATGAATGCTTGAGATTAGAGTGGATTATGATGGATCTTTCCAAATGGTGTTCAAGAAGATGAATTTCTTTTGTCAATGACATATGACTGATGGATAGTGGTAACTTATAAAGGCCAAATCAAGAGGAACTAACAACTTCCTTCAATCCCCATTAAAAAAATACGTATTTTCAAGTTTTATGTTGTTTCTTTGTGTCATTTCTCTTGTTTAAATTTATCTTTATGGATCATTGGTTATTCGTCCTGCATGAGTATTTGAACAATTCCTTCACTAACTTCTTGATGAGGATGTGATCAAGAAAAAAAGATATTGAAGATCATTAGGGTGCAGAATAGTGTAGGAAGAGTAAACTCCAAGAGGAAGTTGGTGCAAGGATAATGACGGAGCCACTATCACATCTAGAAAAGAAAGAAAGACTTGCCTCATCATCAAGTATACTTTCATTATGTTTATTTACTTTACTACTATTTATCTTTCTCTTGTTCTAGGATAAACAGGTACATTTGATAAATGTGAGAACCAAGTTCTTTGTATCAATATAAAGGAAGATATCGAGCCATCCCATGACTTGAGTGGACATGAAGTGGTCAAGAGATCAAGACTTTTGCAAGGAAGCTAGAATCAAGAAAGAGACCATCATACCATATAACCCAAAAGAAAATGGGAACTTAAGGATCTTTGAGTGCCCTGTCTACTTTGTTGGTTATTATGAAAATTCTAAAGCTTACAGAATATATGTACCTAGATAAATATATATAGAGTTTAGCAGAGACGTCACATTTGATGAAGATGGAGCTCTTAGAAAGGCAAGATACACTCCCCTTCCTTCTGCTAATGTTGATAGTCAAGATGATGCATTTGAGATACAAGTGTTAAATTTAGCATTAACATGTTCTTTGCTTAGTTCAATCACTTCATTAGCCCATTATTAATTCCACTATTCCATTATGAATCATATTAACCATTGACTTATAATAGTAACTAATGAAAGAACATCCAACGTAAATGTAGAATACAAGCCAAGATAAGAGAACACAGGGATTGGCTCTTGCCAGGGAAAAACCCCAAGATGGGGAAAACCCTTTATCAATTCTTCTTTCATTAATATCAAATGTTCAGCAAAGAAAGAGAGTACAATAAAGATTAAGATCTATTATCCTTTGTGCATCAAAAATATTGGTTAGGGCACACCAATATCCCTAAATCACTATTCCAAACATGGTGAGTCTTCCTCCCATTGCTCTGCTCCCTTGTAGTCCACTTTTAGATATCCATACAGTGATCTAGGGTTTGAGGCTCCTCCTCAATGCACCCTACAGCAACCCAGTACGAACAACAAGATGAAATAAATCCAAAACTAAGGAAGAAGCCTTTAATCAACTATGTTGTACCTTCTTGTGACTACGACTTGAATGAAATGCCTTCCTAGGCCTTACGACCCCTCAAACAAGTGACCCAACCTATTTTTGTAGTTGTTCCTTTCATGTGGCGTGAACAAAGACAGAAGATACAAAAACAAGCATAAAGCGCCTTATTACATCTTCTCTTAATTGCAGCTTGAGATAGTAAGGCATTCGCAACCCTAAACAACCTTCAAACAGTTCTTCGAGCCTCCTTGTTGGCTACTACAAAACTCAAACAACTACAGCCTCTCTCCCACATGAAAATTATACCCAAACAAAGACAATCCTCTCACAAACTCGGCTCCTTTCTCTTGGATGGCCTGGCCTCATATCTGCGCCCTATTTCAGAAGAATTTTGCACCTAGATGATGTATCAAATGAGGTTGGAAGCACCTATATATATATTATAATATATAATATAATATATATATATATATAATATATATATATAATATAGTATATTATATATATATATTTGGAGAGGGTTAAGAGACATGTCGTTTGGACTTTATGGAGGTGAGGCAAACCTTGACAATTTTGCATATGAGTGAGCATAAAATTATCCTTAACCAAATTTGATGATCTTTAGGTCGATTTTGGTCCTCTTGAAAAGTGGAATTCAATGCCACAAATATCCTCCCCAAAGGAGCTTTCCAAAGTGGAATTTGGCCCTAGTTTCCAATTTTAACACTCCCTCTCAACTAGGGAGAATTCCACCTGCCAATCCATCCATCATCATGCCATCATGTCATCATATACCATCTCTGCATCTCATCTCAACTATGTTGAACACTGATATAGATAATGAAGAAGAATTGATCGAGAGTGAGTCGCAAGACATTGCCACTCTCCACTAACAAAAGTTAGTTGTCATAACTAAGGGTCAAACTCCAATTGGACTTGATCTAGAGTGATCAAGTTGTTTGAACATCATGCATCCTAGACATAGGGAGTATCACAGTACACGATGTATCCATTGGTAGTGCTATGATCCCTATCCACTTTTCCCAATTCATTGGCCAAATGAGAGATACTACTCATGTGTCCCAGGCTACATGGATAGGATGATACTAACACAACAGCAGGGAAATAATATATAACATCCTACTCACAACCAAACGTATGGAAAGGATAAACCACATCCTACATTCACATGTCACAACCAATGTAGGGAAAGGATTAAACCACTTTCTATGTGCATGTGAAACCATCGAGAGTAGGGAAAGGATGAACTGCATCCTACATGCATTGCAACCAACAATTGTAGGAAGGATCCTACACGTGGGGAAAGGGTGAACCACGTCCCACCGACATGTCAACCATCGATCGTAGGGAATGAGCATCATACATGTAGGGAAAGGATGAACCACGTCCCATTGACAAGTCCACATGTGTCAACAAGTAGATTCCTATATGTATCTCTCACTGGGGTATCCGTAAGAGAAGGTGGACCAATCATCCTACTCATGTGCCATAGGAGAAGCTGAACCACTCATCCTATGCATATATCATCAATCGTAGGGGAAGGTGACCCACTCACCCTACATATATGACAACCACCATAGGGGAAGGTGAACCACTTACCCTATGCTTGTTTATAACGTCAAGAAGTACCTCAGGCCCCCAGGAGCTCCCAGAGACCATTGTTCAATCGAGATCCTCATAGTAGAGTCTATCCATAACTCCAACCTCTTTCTAAGGAAACTTGATCTTACCAAGAGGCTTTGCAAGGATGTCAAACACATGTGCATCCATCCTAGGATGATGGAACTTGAATGCTTCATGTTGTACCATAAATAAAGTGGTACCTGAGGTCAATATGAGAAGCATTGGATTCTCTTAATCCTACTCTTCAATATAAAACAATGGTGATGAGCATAAATGATTGTTGAAGAGTTACCTTCAATGGCTTCATGATAAACCGCGCTTGTTTCTTTGTAAATTCTGCTTTAATGGTGCTTTAATGGTGCTTTAAGACTTCAATCTCTGATTTATTCAAAAGATAAAGGTTGACCTCAAGAGATACGACACTTAGATGTGCTCTTACCATTTATCATATTGTCAGATCAACAACTCTCATCAATGTTCTTCAGATCATACTATCTTAATGAGCAACTATCCATAACTTGTCTACGAATCAAGGCATATAATTGATAAATGAGAGGATCATCATCTTGTTGGACAAACAACATCAATATTTGTATCCAATCTTCATAGATCCCTTTGAATATCGATAATGTAACCATCTGTTATTAATCCAGGGATTTTATAGCTCCCTCTTAAGGTGATCATCTGGATTTCAATCATGATCTTCCCGTATGAGGCAATTGATCCATTATAAGGAAGGTTCTTTCGCATTCAGGGGTTCACATCTATAACACTATTCTTAATGTAACCTGGATGTCAAATTTAGGATCTCCTGCTTACTGTACTTGTTAAGACATAGAATCTGATATGCACCTGCTTATTTAAGGCACCTCTGTTTTCATGGTGATGAGGGTTGCCACACAACAAATTGTTCCACGGTGCCATGCACTTCTTCTTAGCTATTTTTCAAAATAAAAGCTTCAAGTGTGTTGCATTCCTTATCAAAGTTGTTTCAATTTCTTTAACTGGAATATCCCTGTAGTTTCTTCATAATAGATAACTTTTCAAAAGATAAGCTATTTGACTGTCTTGTTCACAATTTCGTTTGTGAACAAGACTGCAATACCGTCATTAATTTACAGGAGCCTCTACACATCATTATGGCCACTATTTGTAAAATATCATGAATGATGTTGAGATGTATATGCTGAGTTTCCATACCTAGAGAAGTTCCACATATAATTGTAAGGTAACTAAAAATCTTCTATTTTACGATAGCTTTGGGTCTTTTAGGAGAACCATTCCTTCTCGAAAGATCTAATATCTGATCTTACTGATATGACTTCAGCGGAATCTTAGTTCTGCTACTCGAAGCTTTCTATTACAGTATAAAATACTCTGCTATAAATATCAAAAGCTTTCATTGCTTGTAGTTATTGTATGTCAGAAGTTGTCTCAACTGATATATCAGATAGATGTATTAATGCTATTGAGTAATAGGACTGATGAGCAATGTGTACGTGCTCAAACAATGAAAACCTTGTTACAGTGAACCTATGCTTCTGTAAAATTATTTCTCCTGTAGATATCACTGCCCAGAGATCCAATAATTATGTATCAGCGTAATTCCACAATATGTTTTACTTCTCTTATTTTAGGTCCAAACGATACCAAGAGATGAAACTGATATGTCATCCATATGTGATAGGATTATCTTCATAAAACAGGTTTCCAAAAACACAGGTTTCATAATTTCATGAAGATCACACTGGTTTTTATGAATACAGCTACTGCTTCAGGAGTGGTTTTCCCTTTTCTAACTTGGTTACGGATTTAAAGGGCTTCACAATTATTCCAATGTCGAATTTGTGCTTCATCAATGAATGTGAAACTCCTCTTCTTCACTTAGTTGTGTCATTCAACATAGGAAGCACCCCTCTCAATACTCAACATTGTCATATTAATATTCCTATGTCAATATTATTCCTGTCATCAACCATAAGAACATCAAGAGATAGAACCTTAAGAGTATATTCAAGAGAAAGGTGAGACATAGTTGATGAACTGAGACCCTTGTAGCAAAAATATGATTGATTCATCCATTAAACTGCTACAACGTTATAATATACTAGGATTGTGCCATATCGAGTAACTTGACAGAGAGCAAGTGTCATAAAAGAGAACAAGTGCCATAAAACTGCGCATCGAACCAAAGGTAATGTGAACTGTAAAGCAAATTATACATCATGTTTGATATGCCAAGATCATTCCAATTTACTGAGTCATGAGAACCCATATATTCAAGAATGCCGAGAATATATATATATATATAGCGCAGAGATCAACTGAGATCACTGTATATGTATGAAGCTAAGAAAAATGTATACAATAGCATCAGAATTATACCGTCGAGACTATACACTGAGGAGAATTAGATGAACAAAGACCATATAACTATAACTCAAAGATTATAACGCAGATACCATATACAAAGATATGCCAATACAATGAGGCTATACAAAAGTGCGCTAACATTGTCATTATGATTAGACCATTCCAGTAGAGAGAGTCCTCCATCATGTAGAAGTCCACTTATGAGGGATCAAGAGCAGTTCTAAAACATCTGCTTCTACCATGCTTCAATAAGTTTTCAACACTGCTTCAAGATATTCTCCAAGATATCAATTTTCTTCAATAGTCTTCATAATGATGTCTTTAAACCAAAGCTTCAAGGGTGCTTCATGTCTGTTGCAATGCAGAATTCCAGTTGGCTCTACAAGGGGTGCAAGATAAAAGTCAATAGTGTGCTTCCAAGGTCTGCACAATGATGCTACTCCCTTGCTTTCAACTCAATATTTTGCTCCCAAGGTAAACCAGGATTGTGCTTCCAAGATTTCTTCAAGATCTAAGGTCTGCTATAATCGCACAGTGACAATGAACAGAGGTCTGGAAGTTTGTAATGATTCAGATAATAATACGGAGAGGTCTGCAAGTCTGCTAGGATTAAAGTGAGATTCTATGATCCTCCTAATGAGACTTGTCTCCATGGTTTTGATTTCAAGAAAATATGTGAATGCCACAGAATCCAAGGTCAAGACAGTGACAGCGAGTTCATCCACAACGGAGATCACAAGTCTGCAATTGTAGTCACATGATTGCAAGAATGTTACTACAGGTGCGAGTATTCCCCAGGTTTGAATGTAGTATTCTTCCACAGGTCTGTAATTGCTACAGGAATATTCTTCAAGTAATAAAAATACAATAGATCCAAAACTAATATGCACGTCTTGCAATAATTCCACAGATCTGAGATATCCTTCACACTATCTTTTGTTCCTGCAAAATAATCTTTGAAGATATCTCTTGATGTCAATCAAAACACACCTTATGAATATTGATACATACCTTGATTCATCAGTGAATGATGCCACAAAGAATTGTCAACAAACCTTCTGAGATTGCCTTTTTTTTTTCTTTTGCTCTTGCTTGGGCTTGACCTCTCCTGAGCTCTGATACCTTCTTGTGACTGCGGCTTGAAGGGAAGATCCTTCCTAGGCCTTACGACCCCTCAAACAAGTGACCCAACCTGCTGTTGTAGTTGTTCCTTTCCTGCAGCCTGAACAGAGACATAGAAGATACAAAAACAAGCATAGAGGGCCTTATTACCTCTTCTCTGAATTTCAGTCTGAGATATTAAGGAATCTGCCGCCCTAAACAACCTTCAAACAGCTCTCCAAGCCTCCTTGCTGGCTACTGCAAACCTCAGACAACTGCGGCCTCTCTCCCACAGGAAAGTTGTACCCAAACAGTGACAATCCTCTCACAAACTTGGCTCCCTGCTCTTGGGCGCCGTAGCCTCAAATCCGCACCCTATTTCAGAAGAATTTTTCACCTTGATGATGTATCAAATGAGGTTGGATGCACCTCTATATATAGGAATTAGAGAGGGTCAAGAGACATGTCGTTTGGACTTCATGGAGGTGAGGCTGACCTTGACAATTTGCATATGAGTGGGCATAAAATCAAAAACACATTTATCCTTAACCAACTTTGATGATCTTTAGGTCAATTTTGGTCCTCTCAAAAAAAGGAATTCAATGCCTCAAATATCTTCGCCAAAGGAGTTGTCCAAAGTGGAATTTGGGTCTAGTTTCCAATTTTAACAACAAGAAAATCCTGAGCCTGAAATTGATCTTGTTGATGAACCCATGGAACCCATGGATCCTTTGGATCTTCCTCCATGTGATCATCCTGCTAAAAGAAGACCTTTATGGCTTCATGACACCCTTTAGGATGCTGATAAACATGTTTTTCCCAAAGGAACCTTCAGAGAGAGCAAGAAACCATGTCAGTTCCAAGGATATGTTGTAGCCATGAACAACATTATTCAAGTTGAACCATGCACTTTTGAAGAAGCTACGAAGAATCAAGTGTGGAAAGATGAAATGGTTGAAGAATATGAGTCAATCATTCATAATGATGTATGGGAAGTGGTCCCAAGACGCCAAGGTAAATCTATTGTGTCTTCGAAATGGGTGTATAAAATTTAACATGATGTTGATGGCAGTATTGAAAAATTTAAAGCTAGATTTGTGGCCAAAGGGTTCTCTTAGAAAGAGGGAATAGGCTATGATGAAATCTTTTCACCTATTGCTCGTTATACATCCATATGATCTATTATGGCTCTAGTTGCTAGCCAAGGATTCTCTCTTCAACAAATGGATGTGAAAACTACTTTTCTACATGGTTTCCTCAAGGAAAAAGTATTCGTGGAGCAACCACAAGGCTTTGAAGTACATGATCAGAAAACTCATGAGTGTAGACCGAAGAAATCCCTCTATGGTTTGAAGCAAACTCCAAAAGCTTGGTATGTCGTCATTGATAACTTCTTGACGAAGCTTGGTTTTCCCAGAAGCAATGATGATCCAATCTCTACTTCAAAACGGTCCAAGGTATGCATTTGATTTTGGTATTATATATTGATGACTTATTCTTGATAGTTGGAGAACCCATTACTCTTCAGTGTAAGAGGGAGTTATCTTATGATTTTGAAATGAAAGAACTTCACTTAACGCACTACTTTCTTGGTCTTGAAGTATGATAGAAACCTAGTGGTATTTTCCTTTCTCAAGGAAAATATGTTGTCAAGTTGCTTGAAATATTTGGTACGACAAAATGTAAATCCATGAATACTCCAATGGAGATGAACTTCAAGAAGCTATGTGGTGAAGCTACATGTCTTGATTTGGCAAGTCCTTTTGAGTATCGTCAACTAATTGGGGCACTGATGTTCTTAATGAACACTAGACTAGACATATGTTTTGCTGTCAATACTATGAGCCAATATATGATTAAACCATTGCATGCACACTAGGCTGTTTCAAAGCATGTGTTGATATACTTGCATGGGACCATCAATCTTGGATTGAAATATACTGCCAGAGATGTAAGACTACTTGGGTACTCTAATGTTGATTGGGCTGGTAACTCTACTAACAGAAAAAGCACATCTGAGTGTTGCTTCAGCTTAGGATCTACCATGATATCGTGGATGAACAGGAAGCAAAAGTTTGTAGCACTTAGCACAACTAAAGTTGAATACATTGCTGCTAGCATGGCTAGTTGTGAGGCAGTATGGTTGAGGAAGCTCTTTGGAGAGTTGTTTGAGCATGTTCTGGACACAACAGTAATTTACTGCGACAATAAGAGTGGGATTTGAATTGCAAAAAACCTCGTGTTCCATGACAAATCCAAATATATTGAGATCAAATATCACTATATCCGAGATATGGTGCAGCAGTAAAACTCCATCATATAAGGATTGTTGACCAAATTGCCGACATTAGTACGAAGTCGTTGCCGAAAGGAAATTTATTGATTTTCATAGAGCAACTTGGAATGACATATGTGACCCTTCCTAGAGAGGGTGGTCATGGATGACAAGCCTTAGATGTATGAGATCTTTGTCATGTGTTGACAAGTGGACCCCCCCAAGTAGTGATGAGCCTTGGATGTATGAGATCCTTGTCATGTGTTGACAAGTGGATCCCCCCAAGCAGTGATGAGCCTTGGATGTGTGAGATCCTTTTCATGTGTTGACAAGTGGATACCTCCAAGCAGAGACAAGACTTTGTTGTGCAAGATCCTTTTCATGTGTTGACAAGTGGATCCCCCTAAGCAGAGATGAGCCTTGTTTGTGTGAGATCCTTGTCATGCGTTGACAAGTGGATCCCCCCAAGTAGTGATGAGCCTTGGATGTGCAATATCTATCAAGTGTTGACAAGTGGATCCTCCCAAGCAGTGATGAGCCTTGGATGTACGAGATCCTTGTCATGTGTTGAAAAGTGGATTCCCCCCAAGCAGTGATGAGCCTTGGATGTGTGAGATCTTTGTCATGTGTTGACAAGTGGATCCCCCCAAGCAAAGATGAGCCTTGGTTGTGCGAGATCCTTGTCATGTGTTCACTAGTGGATCCCCCCAAGCAGTGATGGGCCTTGGATGTGTGAGATCCTTGTCACGTGTTGACAAGTGGATCCCCCCAAACATAGATGAGACTTGGTTGTGTGAGATCCTTGTCAAGTGGGTTTTTCCCTCAAGAAGAGATGAGACTTGCTTGTGAGATCCTTGTCATATGTTGTCAAGTGGCAATCCTCCCAAGTGAATATAGGGTGGAAGTCGAAGCTCCCCTATGATGATTCTTCTTCATTAGAGTGACACATCATTGTTTCAGATGATACAGAGCATAGATGAACAAAGATGAGCAGAGAAAGTGAAGATATTTTGTTGCAAAAATAAATTCCTCCCTAGCTGAGAGGGAGTGTTAAAATTTTGGCAACTCATGGATGAAATTCTAAAACTAAAAGGTCTAAAAATAGAATTTCTAAAAATAGAAAGCCTCAAGTATGACTTTCCAAAAATAATAAATCACCTTGCATCAATTGGTAATCAAGTATTGTTGATGGAAAATCCCTCTTACACACTTTTTAATGCATATGTTACACTCTCTCTTAAAAGCATAAGTTGCAAAGGCATGTGTAGCTCCTTAATGGCATGAGTTACATTTCCTAAATGGGCATGAGTTACACTCCTCAAGTCATGTGGGTTACTCCTTTATGGCATGGATTCATTGCTCCTCATATATATATGTGTCTCATTCTTCTTTCTCTCACTACTTGTGCATTGTGAAAAGATAGTACGAACTTGAGAAAGAGAGAGTTAGAGAGTCTAGAGAAGAATTGAGAGAGAGAGAGAGTCTTGAAGAGTAAGCGCAGAACTTGGTGAGCCAAGGTTGATTCAGTGTTTCAGTGTTGATTTAGTTGAATGGAAGATTGATTTACTATGTGCATCTGTTGTTGCTATCAATGATCTGCATGCTGCAACTTGTTCAGATTTGGGTGAACTTACTCATTTTCTTAATCTCTCATTTTACTCTATATCTCTAATGAACAATATATTTCTAATAGAAGAAGAATCTAGTTGGGTTTTCCCCTTGTGGGTTTTTCCCTAGTCATTGGACCTAAATTCTTTGTCTCATTATATTCTTGGTTGTATTCTAATCTGCATTTGATTTATGTTCTATATACAATTGCTTATCTAATAATGCAGCATAAAGAAGTTTTGTAATAAATGATAGTTACAACATAGAACATCAAAACTTCAACAATATATTTGACATCAAAATTTTGGAATATATCACTATATCCAACATCTCAGTCTGACGAATTATTGGAGCTCATTAATGATGTTGTGAAGGGAAATGCATCCAAATCTAGCAGATCACTTGCTATGGTATCGCCATTTCTTTGTCAAGGGGTAGATCTGCGAACAGATTGAGGACTTTTTGAACATATTGCAAGGACAATTAAGGTTGGAGGGAAAATAGGCTCAACTCATCCTTGTGCAAACTTCACAAATCTCCAACACAAGATGCACACACAATGGACCTCCACTACCAAAAAACAATTGTCACCATTATTGTGGGTCGAGTGTTGTAGGAAGATCATTGTGGCTAATCTGTAAGACACATGAGATCTAAATCGCTTGAACCAATGGATCATTTCTATTGTCAATGGGTCAAAAAAATTTGCACACCATAAAGGAATACATCAGCTAAAGACATATTTGAATCTAAAGCTAAAAAAACCAAATATTAATGAAAAGAGTTATGAAACAATGCCATCATTTTAACCACTCAGATCAACGTACCAATTTTGATCACAAACATAAATTTCACATTTATTTTGATCCATTGGTATTATGGCTAATGCGTTTTCCTTTTTGGCAACTTGCTTGATAAAAATGTACTGGATGTCAACATTGTGATAATATGATCTCATATAGTTTGGTACAGATACTACAGAGTACATGGACAGAGGCATGACAAGTTAGTGATAGTTGGATGACAAAAGTAAAAGTTTGAGAAAGTATACGTGGATTCTATGAAAAAGGGTTGTGTACACAAACAGGTCTTGTGAGTAAAAGTCTCGTACATAATCCGAACTATGGAATTCTATATACCATGGGTCATTACCATGGTATTGGCCCATAGTAATTGGAGCGGAAACGGTTATTTGATCCCATCAGAGAATACTAACGAAATTACCAAGGGATTTACCTAAGATATTGGCTAAGGCTAAAACTATATAAGAGGATGGAGATCAAGGTGTTATGTGTGCAAGAAAATGGGTTATTCATTTGTGACCTAATCTGAAACAGGTATGCACTAGGGAGCAAGGAGAAGATTCAAATCTGAAAGATCTGAGGTATGTTGACATATATGCTTGATTTATTTACTTATTGCAGATGTCTGAGTAACTAACAATGATAAATATATGCTTATAATGATGTTGTGATCTAAATGAATTATTTATAAGTCTGTAGTTTTGAAAATAAAGGTTACGGAAAGTGAAGTTATGTTTGCAGTGAAAGTTTTCAAATATGTGCACAAGTTTGTCTTTGGATGGTCATGTACATACATGGATCTATCTCTGTAGGGTCGCGTATATATTCTGATATATAGTTTTCAATATGTTGAGATTTGTACGTAGGTGTTATGCATGGTATTCGCATACATGTGCTAATATGTTTCATGGATGTCTCGTATATGTTATAGGGTTTTGTAGTGTGGTTTGACGATGACATTTGATGAGTTCTGCTATGTTTGTTGTTGTTTACCAATGATGTCTCTATCTTGATGATCTATGTATGGAAATGTTGATTGGGTTGAATGTGGAATGGAACAATGATTGATAATGATATGGTGATTTGTGATTGATTTAATGATCTGTGATTGGTTCAATGATCTATGTAGGGTTCAGTGGTTGATTCAATTTTGCAGTGATTCAATGATTTAGTGTTTAGTATCATGAGATTTGTATGTAGGTGTCATACAAAGGAAGCGTACATATACTTTGGTTTTATTCTGAACAATAGCGTATACAATTTGAAGTTAAATCTGATCAAGGTTTTTAGTGCTACTAGTTGATGACAGTTGATAGGTTTTGTGTACTTGTTACGATGACTTGATTTGGATAGTTTATATTTGTTATGGATTGGTTTGTTTTGGTTCAGTGATTGGCTTGATGATGTTACAATGATTCATTTGGTTCAGTGATTGGATTATTTGATTTAGTATTTGGTTTCAGAGATGTTACTTGGTATTCGACTTAATGTTGGAAGTGGTTCAAGTCTGAAAATTGATAAAAAGTGGCCTACATATTTTAATGTTTTGAGACAAGTGGATCCAGTATGAAATATTATGAAACGTGGTTCACACGAAGTTTTGAGGGTTGGAGCCTTTAGTAAGAGATTCGAACCTTCCTTCCAATGGTAGCTGGTAAACTTGTTGAGGGTGTAGGAGCTCCCTTCCGATAGGAGCCGATAAACGAGATTAGGGAGTAGTAGCTCCCTTCCAGTGGGTGTTGGAGAATGAGTGGAAGTTGTAGCCTCCTGCAAGCGGGTGTCTACGTACTGTTAAAGGTCTACGCCAGTACAAGATGTAATGAAGTTTTCCTAATAATAAAAGAAGAAGACAAGATGACGACAATAGTGGTTTTCTCCCACATTGGGTTTGCATCTAAAATCCTGGTGTTCATGTGTGTTGATATGTTTCTTGTGTGTTGATGATCTATCTACTCTTTACTGTTCATGGTTTCTAATTAATGAATGAATAATGAAGTAATGATGCACTGGTTAAAGATGAAAAGTTGATGAAATATATGAAAAGTTAGTTAACTGGATATACACTTTTTGCTTTCACTGAAGTTGCATGCATATGTTGGTTGCATAAATGACAATAACGTATAAAAATCAAAATATGAAATGAAAAGTTTAAAGTGAATTAAAATACTAATTCACCTCCTCCCCCACCCCCTCACCTCCCCACACCCCCTCTGTATTTTTCCCAACATACCATAAACAAGTTGATTTATAGCTAACACTGACTAGAACAAGAAACCTCCAAACCATGCAAAAATACACCCAAGAAACTCAATCCACTAGCATTAAAAAATAAAAATCTAGCTAAAAACGGCGAGGGCTAACAACAAGGTGATTTGAGGGTTGCCACATCTGTTGGAAGGAATCAGCAATAACAATAAGGTTGATTAAGGGGGATGGTTAAGACCTAGGATATCAATTTGACGAGACTAAACAGTTGTAAGTGTTTTGTATTATTTGTGTTTTGTATAATGGGTAGATGAGAGCCTAAAGAAATTGGCCTCGGCCCTAGGTTATTGGTCAAAGGACAGACTTGTATTACAACATTGTATTGGGGTTTGTAAAGGGCCATGATCCTTGGTACATGAGCCCTAAAGTTTTCTTATTTAAGAGCTAATGAGGAACATGCTTTGAGCCATAAATATTGTGTATTCTTATTGATCTCATTGATGTTATATTTCGTTGTGTAAAGTTGTTTAAATTTTGGCTTCTTTAGTGTGTTCATGTTCTTAGCTAAGGCATAGACCAAACCTAGGGTGCATGGGATTTCCAACACCATTCGCATGACGTTTGATTTTTGTTTTTACCCCTCAGTTAAATATCAGTGTTTTTGTTAATTTTTTGTTGTAAATGTAAAAACATTTTTTTGTTGATGTAAGTTTTGTGTTTTGTGTGGAACGAACAAAGTTCGTTCTTAAGCTAAATACTCCAAAGGACTTGGAATATGTAGATCTCCATTGAAGATGCAAGAATATATATATATATATGAATGATAATGATGATACAATTGAGAGTGAGGGGCTTGCTTATATTCCAAGCAAGTGTCCCTTTATGAACAGTCATGTCTCCTTAGACATGCTACTTTGTTTATCTAATTATTACTTATTTACATTTATTATGTTATTTATTATCTATTTTTATTACTTTTACATAATTATATTCGTAACATTGTCTTCCTCTTTAAAACGCTTTGTCTTCAAAGCTTATTGATGAAAAAGCTTGATCTATTGTTCTGTTTTAGGTGTTTTCTTATCTTGGAACTGTCATCTTCATTGATACAAAACGATATGATCCTCTAACTGACAAACAAAATTGTCGCACTGACATGGGATCAAACCATCCTAGATCAATCTTCTGTGGAATCTTGCGATGATCCGGGAAACTTGTGATGAATTGTTATTGTAAGACTAAATGGTGCAGACATTAGTTTTCTTTGGGACATAACTCTATTTTTTTTGTTTCTGAGTGATATAAACTCATAGATTCACCGAGATGTTCGTTCTTGTGATTCGGGTGTAGATAAGGAGTTCTTTTGGTTTGTCTTTTCCTTATCATGTGTGGGGCAATATTCTAATTTACTTTAGGTGACGACATTGTTGAGTTGGTTACAAAACCTTCACTTGGAATGTTCATCGTCTGAACTACAACATCTAAGTGTATATTTTCTTCAACTTGCTTGTCTTCTACTTGAGTTGTGACATTGATGTGGATGGTTACCAAAATTGATGTGGTAGTCTAGAATTAGACTAATGGTTCACTTAAAAACCAATCAGCGACGCGTTAAACACATTTTGTACGTGTATTCCCTCCTGAGGGTCCTGCTTGCCTGACCAATCACCGTCAGTCCTACTTTGACTTCTTACTCCCCGAGTGCTTCAATCTCCACCGTTGATTTGGCTTCTTTAGATCCAATGAATAACACGTCGTATCCACTTGCCAACTCGTCCGGCTAATTTCCACCATCGATCTATCTCGTTCGATCCAACGGTTATCGCGCAATCTCGCACGATTACTTGCACGATCAATATTAGGTCGAGAGCACGCAGGATAAGTGGTTTCTCTATGCTACATGTCAACACCTTAGGTTAATCGCGCAATTTGGAAAAATACCATTTACCATTTATTTTCCACGCGATATACCACTTACTGCTTTCTTAATACTACCCACGTGCTTAATATAGAACCTTTAAGAAATACACTTAATAAGATTTAGAGTCTAATCTTGGTATTAACCCTTAACGCTATTTTGCTATAATTATCAATGAAACACATAAATGGAAAATAATACCCGATTACCGATACATAGATTCCAGAAAATTTCACACCAAGAATAATACTCAATGCCACATTTAATCAATTATTTCAATGAAATAGAAATTACAGAGTCTTGGCCCTCTCGGCTCGGTTACAACAATTTGTCTGACCTCTGTTTCACTCGCAAACCCTATCTCTCTCTTAATCTCTCGCTTACTCACTCTCCTATTCCATCCAAAAATCTATCATAACATTTAATTTTCCTTTCTTTTATGGATCAAATCATATCCTGACGACATTGACAACTCAATCTCTATTTTTATCAACTCAACTATTAAATCCCTATTCTCAAGCTCTAATACACACTTATCTCATGTTCTAAAAATAATACAATGATTTAATTGTTACAATAATTGAAGTAAAGATCAATTCGAGAGATCTAACCCTCTCTACTAAAACTAATTTTGACCACTCAGGTCAAAATTCATCTCTTGTTAGCCACAACATGTGAACATACAATCACATTGTTGGCTAAGTCTGGATGTTCTTGTATCAGACATTCACTAGATCAGTATTTGTTCCCTTAACTTTAACTTGGACTTCTATATTTGATGTTTCTTTCTCGATAAGTTGTTGTACCTTGTTTTCCAATGATTTCTTGTCCTTTTTAAGCTTCTTAATTTGCGTCAGTGGTTTTTCACTATGGTTTTTAAGTCGCAAGACTTCATTTTTTTCAGCAGTGATCTTGTCAACTTCTATTTGCATATTTTATAATACTTTTTTTCCTTCTTGAAAATTTACTTTTGAGATATCTAATATGTATTCTGGTATTACTAAATTGGCTTCACTATAAGATCTTGTAGCGTTATTTTTTTCTTTTTGTAAAAAAATGTAAAAAACTTCTTCGTATTTAGGATGAAGGACCCTAGGGTTTCCATCCCGGGTGAACCTAAAGTAATGTCACCTTGATCGCTCCATAGGGTTTGAACTAAGAATTGTGATATGAATGTATAATCTCCAATGTTTAATTGTAATTTGGTTATGTTATATGGTTTGTTGTTATAATAATCTAATTTTTCGATTATATTTGACTCGAGAATCACTAATTGGTTTGTGATTTTTGGTTTTATATAATTTTATTTTCAGCAAACAAGATAACGATAGTAACATCTTTTCCCGCAATAGACCCTTTAATTATAAATAGAACAAAGGCATAGTTATATTTAGTTTATAGAAATCTTCCAGCCTTCATTTATGAATTAGACTCATTTTTTGCCCCATATATTTACTTTTAATACCTTTTTATATAGGTATTATAAAAACCTTTTTCATTTTTAATAATATTCCTCTTTATTTCTAATGTACCATTTTCTGAGATATATATAATATATTTTTTAAAGGGCAAAACAATAAGCTATAATAATTAGACCAAATCGACCCCTCTTAGTTGTACCCATTTTTCCCAATGAATAAATCTATATAGTTTATAGTTTAAATTTATAATATATATGTTTGAAAATACTTAAATCTTTTCCTTTTGCTCTTAATCCACACAAATAGTCAAGGTGCATGACTTGGCAATATGGTTGGCATTAGAAAACAAAGGGTTTTATATATTTTTTTTGTTATTATTATATAATATAGTATATATTTTAATATACATATAAATATATATGACAGGGTTTATTTTGATACCAAACGACGTGGGCATAACGGGTGTAATGGGATGAGGCGTAATGTTTCAGGACTCTTTAAAAAATGGGAATCAACACAACTTTAGACAGGCGTTGGGGCACAGAAAGAGAGATGACGTATAGCAACAGTGGGCAACTTCAGATTGTTGGTGTTGGCGTTCATGCAGGGCATCGACTTAGTAGGCAATGCTAGCGATGGTAGGAAGTTGAACTTGGTTGTTGATATGGTGGTGGCGTGGAAATAGTCAACCACGTACACAAGGATAGCAATAGAAGAATGTGGTGGTTGCAAATTCTTTGGTGGCATTGGATGTTGAAGGGCAGCAATGTTGTGTTGTGGTGGGGCAGAGTGGAGACTGTCACTATTGTGGCGGGCGGGTTGTCGAACAGAAGTCGACGTGATTGCAATCAAATAGGCTAGCGGTGTCAGAGGGGAACAAGGTGAGTCAACAAAATCAACAGTAGTGAAAGCAGCAAGATGGTAGTATGGTTGCAGTGGAGATGTTGTCGGGGGCAGATCGAACGACGTTATAGCATGACAGGTCGAGGGTGATTTTTGTATAGCTTGTGGGATGGAATAAACGTGCAAAGCTAATTGTATGTCAGAGTTTTAGGGTGGTCAACCAATGTTGTGGCTACAATGACGACGATTTGGTTGCTCGGGTGTCAACAGCGTTGTTTCTCTGAAGTGTCGATGTAGGTGTGACAACATGGGCAGTTGTCTTTTTCTTCTTCTTTTTTAATTTTTTTCTTTTTTTTTTAATTTATTTTTTTCTAAAATAGTCCGCCATTTATTCCTTTTTTTTAATAAATATTTTTCTTTAAATAATGAACTTCTATAATAATAAAAAATTTATTCTTTTTCATCCATATTCATATATATATATATATATATATATTGATTTTTTTCTTTTTCTTTTTAATGACCAAGGGCTTAATGGGAAGATGGATAAACTCCAAATTCTTGTAGTGAATGCTTCAATGGCAACATTGTTGACGAATTTCGATAGCCAAGGACCTGAGTCAGATTGGTTCTATGCAACGACTAAGCGGCCATAGGATCAAATAGCTTTGATACTACCAAATATAACGAACAAAATTCATTCTCAGGTTAAATGCTCAAAAGACTTGGAATATATACATCTCCATTGAAAATGCAAGAATATATGTATTGAAATGTATGAATGATAATGATGATACGATTGAGAGTGAGAGGTTTGCTTATATACCAAGCAGGTGTCCATCTTAGCCATGTCTCTTTGTTTAACTAATTATTACCTATTTGCATATTATTATGTTTATTATTTTTTATCTATATTTATTACTTTTACATAATTATATTCATAACATTGTGTTTGTAAATTTTTTAAATTTTGGCTTGACCATAAAATAAGCTTCAAACAATTAATATCATAGATGTATATGTTTCATATTGCTTTAAAAGGATCAAACATATTCAACCATGTTCATTCCTAATTTCAAACTAGCCAATGATTTGGTGGAACTATGTATAGTCACTATTTACGTAATTTCAAATATTTTACAAATTATGCTAAACCATTCTTGAAAAAATTTCAAGCAGCTTGGTCAAACCCTTTGATTATAATATATTTTGAACAAAAACAATTGATGATAGCTTTAAATATAAATAATAAAATGAGTTTGAAGCCACTTTTAAATAAGAATTTGGGAAGATTCTAACATTTCAAACAATAATAATATGAAGGCGTGGATTTTGAAAAAATGTTTAATCATTTGACAAGGAAGAAGAATGGAGCTTTCCAACAAATAGGATAACACCTAAAAGGCATAAACCTAGTTGTGTTTAGATTTTAGTTTGAATGTATCGAAAGCATCATAGCCTTGGTAACCACATATTTGATATTTTCATATCCAACCACAAAATAGATTTGTTTTCTAATCAAACTAATAAATAGACCTATTTTATAAAAATTGAGATTTATCAAGATTGTGCCAACACTCGAAAAATTACATTAAACTCTCAAAATCAAATGAAAAGCAACTATTTCAACTACATAAACAAAAAAAGTCAACCAATGTTTTATATAGAATACCAATGACAGATGGGTGTGGATATGTCATATGAGTTTCAACCTTTATGCTTCAGGCTTCAATGTTCATGTTTTACACTTGAGTGTGTACAATGTAGCATCACATGGTGTGACTAAAAAAAGTGCTGAGCCTTTTTCTAAAGAGTCCAAAGATCCACTATAAATAAGTCTTATGTTTATATTGAAGTCTCATCTTAAAGTCTAGTATTGTGGGTGTTACATAAAGTGATAGTTATCTTGGAATTTCACTCCTTTTGCTTTATAAATTTTTATTTGAAATTGCATATTATATATATATATATATATATATATATATATAATATATATATATATATTCAACTTGAGTTATCTCGAGAAGGAAGAGAAACCTTCCCACCTAGGCTCAAATCTTGTAAGTGACATGATGGATGTTGACAATATTCGATATATCCTCATTGAATTTACAGTGTTGTACCTCTAAAAGCATAGTTATAAAATATATGTGGGTGTGGGGGAGATACAAGTAAATTTTTAAGTCACTTGTGAAAAATGTGTGTGGATACAAGTAAATTTTCAAGTCACCCATCATTAGTGACATGTAGATTTTAAAATGGTCAGTGTTTGTTAGTGACATGTAGATTTTAAAATGGTCAGTGTTTGACGGTATAGAGAAAATACGAGTAAATATTCATCAAATTTAACCCGACTGCATAATATTATATAATATAGTTTATTGTGCTACACCTACAAATGTTTATTGTTATTCCTCACCCATGCAACATAGCAGATAACAAAGGGAAAACCAATAATATAATTAAATCAAAGTTTTCTTTTAAATGCATGTCAACTATTCGTGAAAGAACAAATACTCATAAGCGTTGTGCAAAACCTAATAATCACATTTCTCAAACAACTTGACATCTAATATTTTCCATCTGATAATCCCATTTCTCAAACAACTTGACATCAAGGCACCCTTCCTATTGCTTCATTTTCCACAAGGAGATTGAGTTCAACTAGAAACATGTAGAGTGAGTTCTCTTTGAAAGGTCGCTCAAGGGATCTTCTCAAATCCTCTAAGTGTCTGCTTTGACTCCCATCACACCCACATATTTTAGATGCATTGTTGGTTTTACCTTGTAGATTTTAAGCAGAGAGGCTCAAGATCTATCCGATCATCTGCAAATTAACCCATTCACCCAAACGACAGTCTCGTCCTATGAATGAACATTGAAAACATTATTATAGAGATAATTAGAATGGAACCATAAAAGGCCGCAAGCATAGGAGGATCTCATTTCCTATGCTTCTACTACTGTGACAAGATAGCAGGGGGGCATACTGCATAAATTAGCAACGTGTTGGTTTGAACCATCAAGCGAGATATTGACATCCAACAACAAACTAATCATTCGGTTCGAACAATATAAAGTATGGTTGCAAGATAATAGTTGGTGGTAAAATATTTCAAACTTGTCATGGCCAGATCTCTTATCCAAACTTCCACAAAGATGATGTAAAATTGTATTGAATTCGCCATCACTCTAGAAGTGACATGCTTAACGTTACTCTAGTGTAAATATAAAATCAAGAAGCTAAAAATTTCTGGCAGATAAGATGGGTGACACGTTACAACCAACAAAACATAACTGCCCGCAAAAAAAGTTGGACATCCCTAAGTAAAATAAAACATAAAACTTGTCTCTAAAAACAAGAATATACGCCAGAAGCAATTTCTCAGACATGGGACTTAGTCTAAGCACTCCAAAATTTGAGTTAGCATTTAGGCCATTTTCTTGCTAAAGCCAATAAAGTGGACATTCCTAAAAGACTAGAAGTTCAAGTCCTTGCAAAATCATCAAATTGTCAAAACAGTTTTTTGGCAAGCACAAACTCCGTGGTACTTAATATTAAATGATAGTTATCCAGATACCTAAGATTGTCTGAACATGCCGGATGATCTCAAATGGATTTTGAGTACAATATCTATATGACCATTACAACAGCTTGGCTGATTTTAATAATATCTGGAATCAGTTTGGTAATATTTCCAGATACTTTTTTATTTCCTACAGCTCCAACCAAGAATCAAAAACAGGTTACTTGTGTAAAAATAAGTGATCCATGGTGACAGATATTCCGCTCAGAATAAGTAGCACTGCTAATGCAGATACCATCCCTGTTATAGCATTTTCCCAGCTTCGTGGAGATTATCCTTAACATATTCCTAGGAAAGCCACTGTCCTGAATTGCTTGTGTCAGCGAACAAGCCACCTGGATATTGTAACAAACGCTGTTGACAGTACATATTCCTGTTCAAGCCTGAGAATGAGATAGCAATAATTTAATGTTATAATACACTTGAAATTGAAATAACCAATGCACTTCCATACTTATTTCAGAGAATATAGACCCATACAATAATTTGCCACACCCAATACTTGACTAACGAGTCACTTGAGAGCAGATGCAAGGGATATACACTCTTGGATCTATGGTTGCACTAGCTCTTTTGAGATGTCTTCTGTAGCATTTCAGGCGTAGAAAAATTCAACTTAAAGAACAGGCTTAACGAATGGGCTTTTCTTCCTGGTAACAAAACTTCTGCCTGAAAAAGGATCTCAGTTGGAAGAATAACCTAAGAGGCAAACAATCAGCCAATCATATTTCCAAAATGAGAAAGTGCAAAAGAAGTGACAGTAGAAAATATGCATTTGCAATTTTCCACTATCATTACACCTGATAACACATATCATAGTGCACCGACAACATGTACACGAAAAGGTGGACCACTGCAGAAAATGGGCTCCTGAGCTGAATCAGTTCTTGCACGAGCTCTCAGAATTTCATTTGCTTGGTGTATAACTGCAGCTCCTAGAAGAGTATATTCACCAGGCACCAAAAAGCACACGGCAAAAGGGTGGATTGCCTCTCCCAGTGGAGGTACTTCCACTTCAATTCCACTCAAAACACCTGTACAGCAAATTACCCATATCAACCATCAAATTCCAACCATCTACAACTTATACATGCCTATAATAACAAGCGTACATGCTTAGAAACATTGATAGTGTTCATCGATGCAAACACCTCTATAACCTACTTAACGGTTATACAACATGGTATGACTGGACTTGCAATGCTAAGTTACGAACGGAGTGAGAATCACCAATAATTGGAGATTAAACCTAACAGTGCCAGATTGTGCCTTATCCTATATCACAATAAAGTATTTACAACAATGTCTTCATAAATTAAGTCCAAACATAAAATACATCCATGCAACGGAATATGTGATTAATGAATATGCAAGACTACCAAAAATGGAGTGCAAGAATGAAGGAAACGTATTACATTTTCGCTACAACAACCACAAGCGACTCAATGCAATAGCAATCTCCTAATAAACACTCTGCAACAAACTTCATTAATATTTGACTCTGATATCATCGTACGTTCCCTTATCAACTGCACCGCAGGCACTAAGAAATTACACGTATCAAGGCCTAGCTTCAAACAAGAATAAGCATTTCCACAATACACATCTGAAATTGGGGGATAAGGTTTAGCAATTACACATCAAAGTAAAAAACACGACTTTTCATAGCAAATACATTGTTCAAACCTTGGGATAGAGTTTTTATGCCAGAAAGTTGCAACTAAACTGACACAACAGGAACACAACCAATCATTATAGTAACTACCCCTCCACCTTTTTATGATGTCAGTATTAACCCTTCACACAAAATTTGGCAATATATAGTAAAAGGAAAAGCCCGCTTTTGCATAGCCATGGACTGTGGCTAGCTCAAAAGCTTAACAGATCTACGATGAAAACAAGTATCAGGGATTTAGGAAAGTTTCTAAATGACAAGGTAGTTTAAAGTTTAAACACTATATTTGAAACTATCTCTTCACAATCTGGTATTGTCATTTGTCCACATTATTTATCATCGAATGCAAGCTCCCACAGCTAGGTATACTTCCATTAGGGTAGTGATCTAACTTGCAGGATGGGATGCCAAATTTATCAGATGGATGTCAAGGCAGTGTTCCTGAACGGAGTCATAGAAGAGGAGGTGTACATCGAGCAACCAGAGGGGTTTGAGGCATACAGCAGGGACACACTATGCAGATTGAAGAGAGCACCATACGAGCTCAAGCAAGCTCCCAAGGCATGGTATGGTCGTATTGACAACTACTTGCAGATGATGGGCTTTGTGAAGAGTGAGGCAGATGCTAATCTCTACTATATCTTACAGTTGGAGGTGAACCACTCATTCTTGTTTTGTATATGGATGATCTATTTCTGATTGGGTCATCAAGGCTCATAGAACACTGCAAGAGGGACTTAGCAGCAGAGTTTGAGATGAAGGACTTTGGGTTGATGCATTATTTTCTAGGACTCTGAGGTGTGGCAAACAAATCAAGAGAAATATACTCTAAAGAGCTTGAAGAAATTCAGGATGTTGGACTGTAGACCCTTGTCTACACCTATGGTAACCAATTGGAGGAAGATTGATGCATCATAGCAAAAGGCAATGGACTCCACCTTATATAGACAACTTATTTTCTCTCTTATGTATCTGGTCAGCACAAGGTTGGCTAAGTCACTAAACATGTCCCTCCCCCCTGACATGTCATGAATCTTGTGTGTCCAACACGATTCAAGCCTAACACGTGTAGGACATGAATTTGACTCGTGTCCCATTCGTAGGACACAAGCTTGACACGTGTCGGAAATGAGCCCTACTGGTCTTTCGATATTTGGACACATGTCCTATGAAAAAACATCCTGAAATCGATTTATTGCCTCGTTCTCAAGCAATACAATCACAATTTTGGAGCTCTCAAAGGTATTGAAGTGCAACTAAAGCCAATTAAGAAATGGTAGAAGGGATTCCAAGTGTTGGGAAGTGGATTTGTCCAGGCCCTACTAATGTTATTAATTGTAATGTTAAATTCTTAAAGTAAAAAGATGCAAATGAAATATAAAGGAGAATGTCACCATTACCATGAAATGACTCAAAATGTTTGAGAGTGGTTTCAACCTCATTGGATTTCATATGGAGAAAGTAGAATTTTAGATGCCACTGAAAATCCAACAAACCTAACGGTTTTCAAGATTTGAAGAATGGAGGGGGGGGTTACAACGTTTCCATTGTAGTTTGTCATATATGAGGGTATGGAACTAGCATTTAATTAAGAGGACCAAACCCTGTATGTACCGTGATGTTGGTGGCATTGATTGTTGAACTCCTCTATCGTGACCATAGTAAAAATGCACCCTGAACTCAAACAGAATCCTGATTTGACATTATATGCTTTTCTCATCTTATTTTAATGCTTAGAGGGTGATGTTCATTATGAGGATCCCAATATAGGCAATGATTTTGATGATATATAGTACTAGTTATTTATTGTAACAAGAACTTTTTGGACTATATTGTTGAGAAACCAATAGGCTAGCAAATTATGTTGATTTCTCTTCTTGATAATTGCTTGTGAATATATGTAGGCTTCTTATTTCTTTAATTACGTTCTCTTCATCAAACAATTACCCAAACGTGAAACACGAAGATCACAAAAAGACAATTAACACAAGATGTAGGCTCCAAACCAAGGCAAAACCCCACAAGGGGGAAAACCCAACCAACTTCTATTCTTATAGAATCAGAGCAAAGTGAGAAATCCAAGACCCAAAGACCAAGACCAAGACCTCCAATGCGACCCAAGTCAACCTCTTTCAAACCTTCCTCAACCAAGTCAACGATGGTCAAATCTCTTAAAATCTGGTCAACCTCTACTTTTCGGCTTCCCCAACAACATTATGATTTTCAACCCCTGCAACAATTTGAAATCTCACATGTGTGACAAAAATTAGGGCAGAAACCTTTGCATGTGTCGCAAAATTCTCTCTCCTTTGACTTTTGCTCCTCTTGACCTTTTTGTTGATTTCCTCTCTCTTCTTGGCACAAAAATTGAAGTTGTGAGTAAGTGAACAAATGAGGTTGAGTTGCACGGTATATATACACATCCAAGAGGTCGAATAGGTCCTTTTGAGCGCTGCCTTGTCCAGGCAGGGCCGATTTGGTCTTGTGGAGACAAGGTTAACTATTTTGACTCATAAATTATTTTTCCTCTTTCTTTCAAAATTCCAAATGGAACTTGACTTAAGTACAATAGATGGAGTCATGACAAATTTAATTTTGACTCAATAAACCCTAGAAACATGAAGAACATGCTTGACTAATAATAATAATAATAATAACAATAGATGGACTCATGACAAATTTTCTTTTGACTCAATAAACCCTAGAAGCATGAAGAACATGCTTGAATAATAATAATAATTTTCTTCTTTTGTTTCTTCATGAAATACATAATAATACAAGTACAATGATAATTATGAAGACCGAACCTAGTTACATTTTCAACACTACCTCTTAACTAGGGAGGTATCCATAATTACACAACAGGATACAAGAATACTCAAATTGAAATAGTCTCATAAGAAGAGTTTGGATTGATAAGCATCATCAAGCATCATCATCATAACCTTGCAATATCAATTACAAAATAGCAAGGCCTTGACTGACAAGCTCCATCTCTCCACTAGATAGGAGCACAATGCTAGGAGGCATACATTTGGACACCACCACCACCACCTCTCAAACGGTCAAACCACATACCCCATCCGGAAGTTCACCAAGCATGTCTTTATAGGACTATTCTGATCTTGGATATCTCCCCCCGTCCTCAAAGAATATCAATCCTCCTTAGGACTACTTTATCTTGGATTTCCAATCCTCAAAAGAGTATCAGTCCTTGGGACTACTCCTATCTTGGATTCCCAATCCTCAAAAAGTATCGGTCCCATATGCTTATCCAATCCTCCATTATCCCTACCAGTTCCTTCACTAGACTTACGACTGTTAGTCCTGGTCTAGCGCATGACACATGGAGAATACAGTGCCCACATTACTCCCTCTCAACCAGGGAGACATAATCAGAATACTCATCAAAGCATCAGCTACAATTTCTTTCATGGAGATCAAGGAGATATGTTGTAGTTGTTGGGCTCCTCTTTGTAACATATCATAACAAGGTTGGACATTCCTGGAACTTGAAAATATTCATGCAACATTTTCATCAGATGGTTCATCTATCATTTTAAAGGAGCCAAACTTCCTCACCACTGCTAGCACATGCCTTCTTCATAACAGAATTCTGCCCCCATGCTCTTCCAAGCCATCATCAGTGTTGTCCACTCAACCCAAGTGCTCCCAAATCGAATCAAATTGTTGTCGGTACAATATCATCAAACAAATGTCTCTCAAGTTCTTGTGATAGTTGTTATATACTTCTACAAAGTATTTATTCAAGGTGCTAAACGTTTTCAACGTTGATCACATAACGCCTTCACATATCCTTTCTTCATGATAGGGTTTCATCCTCACTACTAATCATTAGTAGTATCCCAAAAATAGTACCTATCAAACTAAAGTAGAGCCAATTATAGCTCCCTCTTTCCATTTGTTAAAAGAGAACTTTTCCTAGATCAGTATCAAATCCATCAAATTATCAAGTGAACAACAAACCATCCATCTCATGACTTCTTGTATCAAATTGTTGCCTTTCCTGTCTCTATAGTGTACACACTTCTGCTATATACTCTTCCGGAAGTCATACCATATCCCAAACATTATGATGTCATCAGAGTTGCCACATAGGTGATGCTGCTCCAAACTGTAAGATTCTTCAAGTCACTTTGTGCTTCTAGCTCCCTCTAAAGTCAAAATTACTTCTTTCCTCATATTCTTCAAGAGACCATGATGATCAATCTTTGATCTGCCTATCTGTTATGCTGCTATCTATCAGAGAACCATATGAACGAATCCTGACTTTCTTATTTGACAAAGACATATCATGCTTATGTTCCCAAGTATATTTCTGCATCCATATTCATCTTACTTTTCCTTTAACATTTTTTGAAGATATGAATCTATAATGAAGAACCTTTTCCTAAGATAGGCATACTACTTTACTTCATGTTGACTCCTTCGTACAAACTACTATTTTGACCTTCTTTGAAGATGATGTCCATGAATGACGAGATTCCTTCCTTAAGATGAAAAATGCTTCCTTTATGCTTCCACGCTACTTCTAGACTACCTTCATACCTTCAAACTTCTAGACTTCTTTTGATATTGTTTACTGTTGGAAAATAGATAAGATCAACATTTTAATTAATATTTTCCTTACTTGGCAGTTATTTATGACATTATGTTCATCTTCTTAATTATGCTTATGTTCTTATCATCAAATAAATGCCAAAACTATAAAGATCACATGAACACAAGATATAGGCTCCAAACCAAGGCAAAACCCCTCCAAGAGGAAAAGCCCAGAAAGAATTTATCTTCTCATAGAATCAACTTCAAAGGAGACTTCCAAGACCAAACCCTAGATCATAGATGTCTCCAAGGACCAAGTCAACCAGCCAAACTTCCTTTCAAAATACAAGACAAAAATCTCCAAGGGTAGCGAGGCAAGATCCCTCTAAAATGAAGGCACTTCTAGCCTTTTGTCCATGCCAACACAACCTGCACCACTTCCGGCAATTCAGACCCAAGGTAACCCTAGAAACCCTAGGGTACTCGCACATATGAACAACAAAAAGCTAAATTTCAGACCTTCGCACTCCTCTTAGGGCTTCCTCATTGTTCGCTAGCCTTCTTCCTTGTCTGCTAAGACTTTCACACTTCTCCTTCATTGCAGATCGAACCAAAAATGTGTATGCCCTCACAAGGCCGACTTTTTCTTGGCTAGACGACTTGGTATTTTGGAGCTTTCTAGACAATTCCAAATTCAAAATAATTTTATTTTTCTTCATATAAGTGCCCGCAAGGGTCTTTTACAATATGACAAGGACTCTTAACTCATGACAAACCCTAGGAGCATTCAATGGATGCTTGACATGGTGACAAATAACTTGAGCATGAAACACATGCTTCACAAATAATTTTTCTTTTGTTCTTTACAACATTTTCTTTCTTCTCTTGATAGATACATAAGAATTACATCATGACTTGAGTCAAATGACAAATTATGATGATCGAAACTAGTTACATTCTTCAACACTCCCTCTTAACTAGGGAGGTATTCATAATTTTCTAGCCAGTACAGGGACAATACTCCTTTTGAAAAGTTCTCATAAAAAGAGTCAGATTGATAAGCCAACTGTAAGCATCAACATTATGATCAACCAACACTATCTTTGAGGCCTATCTAGACAAGCTTTGCTTTAATAAAGAGCATTATGCTGGGAGGCTTTAAGTGTGATACCTCAATACCTCTACAAGGCACATACCCTATCCGAATGTTGACAAGGTATGTCCTTTTAGGACTATTCTTATCTTGGATTTCAAAACCCTGAATACTCAAAGAATATCAGTTCTCTTTGCCCACTCTTATCTTGGATACCTATCACATCCTCAAAGAGTGTTGGTCCCTTTCCTTTCTTGGATGTTCTATCCTCAAGGAAAGCCCAAATGCTTATCCAACCCTCTACCACTCTCTCTCCAAGGCTTTCACTTAGAATTACGGTTGTTAGTCCTGGTCAACTGCTTGACACATGAGGCAGAGAATGCACATGTGATGTTCAACATCACTTCCTCTCAATTAGAGAGGATATCCCTATCTCTTTTTAACTTGAGAATAGATCCTTGCTCCTATTTAAGGAGACTCCTTTACTCCGTCTCAAACCTAGAGGAGATTCCAGACTTCCTTATAATTTTTGGGAAGTCACCATCACAAGCCTTATAGCTTGTCTTCATAACTGCATGGCTCCCTCTTTCCTTTACATCTCATTGTATCGAATTTGCTTCTTTCTGAGGTATCATGGAGCCATCTTCCTTTTATCTTATGACAGATTCGAAGTTATTAATAGACCACTCTCATCTTGTCGTTTTCAATGAAGGCATTATATTGAGCCTTCTCAAGTTTCCAATTGATCATAGCTTCCTCAAGAAAGTGATCTCCTTTGACCTTCGAGTTATCTTCTCGCACTACTACCTTTCAATCCCAAGATGAACGCTTCTTGACTTCAGAGTTGCTAGGTACCAAATATTGATCTTCCCTCAACATTCTTCATACATTCCATTCATACAGTTCAACTTGCCTCAACCGTCATCCTGCAACATCCTTCCAGGTAGCAAAACAATATGTTAACCAAATAACCAACACTAAATATTGACATTAGACTTACGTTATTGTGGCAACTTTCTCATCATCAACATCTTCAAGGTCCATCTCTATACGATTCTTCCTTCGTGCATCAGAGTGCTCAAGGATCAAACTTGATTACCAAGTTACCATTCTCTTCTAGAGATTATACTAGATATTGATTATTAATAAATATACTCTAGCGAGAAAGTTTTTAGCATTTTATCCATTCTTAAGTCAAATTCATCTTCATACGCATGATATAGCCAAATGAAGGATTCATTATGCATAATTTATAACCAACTTTTCTTACAAGATTATATGAATCCAACCCAAAAGTTACTTGGAACATTCATTCTTAATCTTTCTCACAATCATCTAGCTATATGTACAATGAGCCTACAACTTGACCAATTACAATCATTCATCCCTATTACTGCTCAATTTCGCAGGGGTCCTAAGAGGGGTTCCAAAGGGACCACTACTAGATCAAGTGGCAACAACGGGACAAGGGCCCACTATCACCTTAGTTGATGTCCCTTGCTCTTTACAAACTTTCACTAATGGGAGGAGACCCGGTATGGTGAAAATCACTAGAATAATGAGGTCAATGACAATGCACAATGTGATTTTCAAAGCCCATTCAAAGGAGAGGCTTAGATAATAGGTTACTTGTTTTAGAAGCAAAAGAAAGGCTTGAGGGAAGCATAACCTCGGGCTTATGAATATTCAAAAATGATGAATGCCTAAGATCAAAACTTCCAAAATCCCTCACTTGTGATTTATGTGTTTATACTAGGCTTCAAAGTGAGGTAAGGATGGCTCACTCAATGGAAAGATTTAATTAAAGTGTGAGCTTTGGGAGAAGCTAGGGTGACTTTCTACAAAAAACCCCTTGAAAGAAATACTATAAGATACCAAGGGTTGAGAGATATACTGTGGTAAAGGCCCATCCAATGATCACCTATAGCTAAGAGAAAAGGTTTTGAATGATGAACTACAAAGTGCAAACCTTCAATAAATTCCCAAGTCAAAACAGCTTGAAGGGTTCGCTCTTGGTGTGACAGCTAGGGTATCAATTTATTTGAAATTCCACTGTTGGAATTCGTTCAAAACTAGAGGATGCCTAGAGAAGACATAAACGAAGAAACTTATTTAGATGAAATCCTAAAATTCCTCATCCCTTAAATTTCGCACCAAGCCCTAAAAATTCCCCTTATCCTTAGGGGACGAAGAAAAGAGGTGAAAGAATGATATTTTGTTAAGTTAATGTGATTACCAAGGATCTAGGACCAATGCTTGGCTATTGGGAAGATTGGAGTCAATATGATTAAGATTTGGGAACTTTGCTCTTCAAGGAGGCCTAAAGAAGCAGCTATGCTCTTTGTCGATATCGCTTCACAACAACTTTAAGAATTCCTCTTCAAGATGTCATGAACTTCTTTTCGTTATCTAGGAGTCTTCATGTTTGGGACTTCTACAAGGGCACTGATCATCCATCACTTTTATCCATGAGTCACACATGTCATCATTGAAAAGTGATCCATCAATCCATATCTGGCCTGCCTTCATTCCATGTTGCTTTCTTCATGCCATGTTTACTTAAGGATCTTTCGTCCTACTACATGTGCATCGGTGGTGGAAGACACCCATAGATCTTCCCTTGGCAGCCCTACATAAACCCATCCATATATTTGTTCAAAAATAACGGAATCAACATTACCTTTGAGATGGTCTTTCATCATGACATCTTCTAGTTTGCATCAGCATCCTGCATAGATATCAACACTTCTCCCAAAGATATATATTGTCAAGGGTCTCTTTCTTTTTCAGACTCCATCAGAGTCTTCATATCTTCCATGGAGATATCCTAGTCAAATCTTCTTGGTTTACCAGATGTTGATTTCCTTTACCATAGTTGCATATTCCACGATCTCTTCATTCCTTTCTTCACACATTTCATTTCCATGAGATTCCAATAAGAGTTCCTCAATTGTAGTCAACCACCTCATACTTCATATGAGGACATAGTATGTTGATTTCATCTAGTGATGTGTGACCCATGCATTCCTGCAACCCTTTGAGGGAGGAGATCCTTTCTTTCAATCATGCTCTTAGGATAAAGCATGATATCTGCAACCATATGACATGACTTCCAAAATATCAAAAGTAAGCACACATGCCTCATTTTTCCTTTGGGTCATCCTGACTTCCTGCAGCAACTTCTTTGATTGAAAGAGTTTCAATCCCTTGATTTGCTTCACTTTTATGTCATCATACCATCATCCCATGAATTCCACAACTTTGGAATTCTTGATGAAACACTTGCTTCCCCTCTTGATTGGTGAACCTTTCAATGAATATTCCATTAGAGAATCTTGAGGATCAACCACCTCAATTGTAGTCAACCACCTCATACTTCATATGAGGACATATTATGTTGGTTTCATCTAGTGATGTGTGACCCATGCATTCCTGCATCCCTTTGAGGGAGGAGATCCTTTCTTTCAATCATGCTCTTAGGATGAAGCATGATATCTGCAACCATATGACATGACTTCCAAAATATCAAAAGTAAGCACACATGCCTCATTTTTCCTTTGGGTCATCCAGACTTCCTGCAGCAACTTCTTTGATTGAAAGAGCTTCAATCCCTTGATTTGCTTCACTTTTATGTCATCATACTATCATCCCATGAATTCCACAACTTTGGAATTCTTGATGAAACACTTGCTTCCCCTCTTGATTGGTGAACCTTTCAATGAATATTCCATTAGAGAATCTTGAGGATCAACAAATGTTTCCATTTGACAGATGTATGATGAACCTCGTACTAGATGACCTTGCCACTTGTGGTTTCAATGAGATTCCCAAGAGCTATATCCTTGACTTCCATAGATTCTAACCGTCTTTCATGCTTCTCTATGATGATGTCCCGAGCTCTTGCTTTCAATGTTTCTATGATGCCTTGATGCATCCCATTATTTACTTAGTGAATCATGATAGCCATATCTTAGAAGACTTAGGAACTTGAAAAGAACTTATGTGAGGAAGACTATCTCAATAGTGGAGATCTATTACTTCCTCTTTCTTGGATTTCTTCTTTTCAGCTTCCTCCACTTCCTTGGTGATGTGGGCTTCTTCTCTTCCTCTTTTGTTATTGTCCTTCTTGAGCTTAGGATGATCTCTCCTATAGTGCCCATATTCTTGACACCCATAGCATTGTATTTTAGCCATGTTCTTCTTTTTCTGAGGACCAAACTATCCAAATAGTCCCTTTCTTTTTGTCATCGCAGCATAATCTTTATTTTGCTCACCTGCTCCCAGATCAGATTTGGTCTTTAGTGTAGATTCTTCAAATCCTGCACAATGACCATAGATCCTGGAATGGAGTAGCTTCTTTCTTCCCATAAATACTTGAAGTAAAGTTACCCCACTCCTCTGGTAGTGCATTTAATACAACTTTAGTCATTTCTCTATCAGAAATGACTTCTCCCAGATCTTGTAGTTGATCCCGGATCTTAGATATCCTCATAAAGTATGAGGCTATTCCATCTTCCCTTGACATCTTCAACTTGTAGAGTTCTTGCCTTAATGAGATGACTTCTCTAGCAGTGCTTACGGAATACAACTCTTCTAGTTTTTCATAGATTTCTTTTGAAGTTTCGAGTTTATAAACATATGGGATGAGGGGATCCTTGATGGATTCTATGAGAATCCTTTGAGCCCTAACTTCCCCTTTCATATACTTGTCAAGAACTTAAGCATCTTCCTTTCTTGGTTTAGTGATAGAACCTTTGACATCTTCCATAACCTAATTTTCAATGAGATTCAGATCTGTCATTTTCTTCCATGCAAGATAGTTTGAAGCCCCAACCAATTTGTTGTTTTCCTTGCAAAAAGACATTTTGATAGATTCAAATGTGAACAATATACTTACTTGATAGGATGCTCCTTCCTCTTGTTGCTTCCTTAATGCTTATGATGATAGAAAACTTCATCTTGATGAAGGTAGTTAATCGCTTTTTGATCTAGCTTCTTTTCGATGTTTAGTAGTCAAAACACTTTAACTTGGTTAGATGTAAGGTTTTGGCCTTCTTCCTCTTGATGATGGTCCTGATACTTCTTTGTAGACTTCTTTGATCTAGGGTCATGATGCTTCTTTTGACTTCAAGACAATCTTCTCTTTGTTGCCTTCCTTGAGATTTAATCATTGTGTGTCCCTTGATAAGATGCCCTTCCTTGACTTAGTCACCTTAGCTCTGAAACCATGTTGAAAGGATTGATAGCTATCTTATGACGCTGGGATTTACAAGGAGTGAAGCTGACCCGAACCTATACTTCAAGGTTGAAAAGGATAGGCCTCTCATTTTGGTCCTTTATGTGGATGATTTCTTTCTGACAGATGATGACCCTCTCATTCACCAATGCAAGAGAGAGTTGGCTTCCAAAATCGAGATGAAGTATCTAGGACTAATGTACTATTTCCTAGGGCTAGAGGTTTGGCAAAAGCCAGGTGAAATTTTCCTTTCTCAAGGAAAATACATTGTGAAGTTGCTTGAGAGATGTGTGATGCTGGATTGCAAGTCCGTGTCTACTCCGATGGAACTCAACTTCAAGAAGCAATGTGGAAGTGTTGTTGGGCTCGCATTAGTGAACCCTTCCAAGTGTCGACAACTTGTGGGGGTCTAATGTTCTTGGTAAACTCCTGTCCTGAGATATGCTTCGTTGTAACACGTTGAGTCAATTTATGGTTCAGCCTCATCACAATCATTAGATTGCTGCTAAGAATCTCTTGACATATCCTTGAGGTACAATACACTATGGACTAAGATACACTACCGGGAATTTGAGGCTACATGGATATACAAATGTTGACTGGGCTGGCAGTGTGGTGGATCGTAAGAGCACGTCTACGTGTTGCTTCTCTTTGGGGTTTGCTTCAATATCTTGGAGGAACAGGAAGCAGAAATCAGTTGCTTTAAGCATCATCGAGGTCAAATACATTGCTGCGAGCATGGCCTATTGTGAAGCAGTTTGGTTAAGGAAGCTCTCAGCGAGCTATTTGAGCACATGTTGGATACCACTGTGATCTTTTGCGACAACCAGAGTGGGATTCGCCTTCCAGAGAATCTTGTGTTCCACGACTTTATTCAGGATATGGTACAACGAGGAGCAATAAGGCTCCAACACATCAGCACAGATGAGCTAGTCGCAGACATTCTCTTGAAGCCCTTGGGGAAGGTCAAATTCTTAACCTTCCAAGAGAGACTTGGAGTCGTGGAAAGACCCTCCTAAGAGGATCTCGTATGAGTTGGACACTGAGCTCTGGTAGCTCCTAGGGGCTTGGGGTACTTCTTGGAGCTAGGAGCGACCATAGGGTGAGTGGTTCACCTTCCCCTATGATTGGCATATGCATAAGATGAGTAGTTCACCTTCTCCTATGGCAAATGAGTGGTTCACCTTCTCCTGTCAATGCCCTAGCATACATCCTACCCATCGAGTCTAGGACTCATAGGAAGTACCTCTCATCTTGCCAAAGAGTTGGGAAAAGTGGTGAGAGGCCACAGCACTACTGATGAACGCATCATGTACTGTTGTACTCCTTATGACTAGGATGTATGGTGTTCAAAAACTTGATCTGGGATCAAGGACTAACTTTTGTCAGTGGAGAGTGGTAAGGTCTTGTGCCTCACTTTCGATCACTTCTTCATTATTACTTCATAGTTCAACAGAGCAGAGCAGTGACGGCAGAGATGGTACATGATGACAGGATGGCATGATGATGACAGATGGATTGGCAAGTGGAATTCTCCCTAGTTGAGAGGGAGTGTTAAAATTGGCAACTAGGGCCAAATTCCACCTTGGGATAGCTCATATGATGGAGATGATTATTGCATTGGATTCCTCTTTCCGAGAGGTCCAAATTTGATATAAAGATCATCTCATTCGGTCAAGCAAAAGTGGAATTTTGAATTTACTCTCTCTCATGCACAAATTGTTAAGGTCGGACTCAGCGTAATGTAGGCTCAAGAAGTCCAATAGATGTGTCCTTTCACCCTCAACGAATTGTATGTTGATTTGGGGTAGCATCAGATGTGCTCTAGCCATGAAATTTGGTGGAGAAATTGGGGCACATGAGATCTCCAATACACAGAAAGGGTTTGGACAGATTCTAAACAAATTAGATGATATTAAACTAATTAATATTTTTAATGGAGTCCCTAAGTCTAAACTTAGGGAAAATAAAATATTAATGTGTATTAATATGAATCTGTGTTAGAATGGTCCCAAAGACATGGATCAAGCCAAATCTAATCTTAGCCGTTGATTAGGGACTTAATCTCGGTCGTTGATATGTCAACAGGAAAAGTATAAGAGGAGGCTTGAGGGTCACTTGGCGAATACAGCAGAGTGATCAATCATTCTATTCTCTAGAGCGGGGTTTGCTAAAAGAGATAGAATCAGTGATCGAAGAGCAGCTGAGGGGCATTGAGTACAGGGAGACAGAGAGGCAGAGATAGTGCCAGGAGAGCAGCGAGCAGCCAGAGAGAGTGACACAAGAGCAACCAGTGCTCACGCAGGGCCATGCAAAGGCAGCTTAGTGCTGTGCAGAGCACCAGACAGGCCAGCGTAGCTGATGCAAAGGATCAGAGAGCTAACACAGGGCCTCTTGGGGCTGACGCAGGCCAAGATAGGCTGACACAGGGCTAGCATTGGGCTAGGAGACGGTGACGCATTCCAGATTGGGCAAACGCTGGGGTTTCTGGGGCAGATTGGTGTTGAGTAGCTGCCGGAAGGATTACCTGGGGTTTCAACCAGTAGATTTGTCAGAAACTGAGAGGTATTACTGCCAAGGAAATTCTCTGTTGGGTAGGCCAGTTTCAGCAACCAGATTGTACTCTGATATTGCTTAATAAGAAAACCCTCAGATAGTTGCACCGATTTTCCCACATTGGGTTTTTCAAGGGACATTGGTCTAAAAATAATGGTGTCATATGGCGTGTTTGTTTCTGTTTCTTTTAGTTGTTGATCTGTAATGTGTTGAGCATGCACTACTGTTTATTTTCAATATTTACATTGTAAATAACTTGTTAAGGAAAATAACAAGTAGTTAGAAATAAATCAGTTAAAGTGCATGGAGGGTTTCTAGCTAAGTAAACTTAGAAACTTCAACATGGTATCAGAGCGTGATTGCAGATCACAAGAGGACTAAAGGACATCAGCCGAGCGGAGCAATAGCAGCAGAGAACAACTGTCCCGAGGTAACAGAAGTTGTTACTAGCAGCGCAGCAGCCAAGGAGAGTGATGCAGAGCCAGCCAAGGCTCACGCGGGGCCACACAAAGGCAGCCAAGAGCTGCGCAGAGCCTCAGAGAGGCCAGCGTCGCTGACACAGAGGGCCAGAGGGCTGACACAGGGCTTCCCAGGGCTGACACAGACCCATCCGGGGTGACGCAGGGCCAGCATGATGCAGAGAGGGGCTAATGCAAACCCATCCGGGGTGACGTAGGGCCAGCGTGATGCAGAGAGGGGCTGACGCAGACCCATCCGGGGTGATGCAGGGCCAGCGTGATGCAGAGGGGCTGACGTAGTCCACAGATAGGCAGTTGTTGGGGTTTAGAAGGCTACAGGAATATTGCAGAGTGACGTTGGTGAGGTACTGTAGTCAGAACAGTACCTAACAGAGCAGGGCCAGAGGAGTTGCTACCGAGGGTTTCTAGCCGAAGAACCCGGATCAGTGGTGCGGTTGCACAAGACGATCAGAGTAGGGGGCATCTCGACAAGCGGCAGAAGGATTTCCAGGAGGGAAATCAAGACTCAGAGGGAGTCCAAAAAAGAACTTCCAGACGGAAAGTAGAGACTCAAAGGAGTCGAACAGAGAACTTCCAGGAGGGAAGTAGAGGAGCATCATGGCACTACACGAAGTAAGAGACCAGGATAGATTGGACGAAGCATCGAACTCCGTTGTCTGGAAGGCCAGAATCTTATCTGTACTTGACAAGAATCGTGTCAAGAACTTCGCCTTAAAGGTAATAGTTGTCCCAGTCGACCCCAGTGATAATGATAGGTACGAGGAGGGGATGGCAAGGGCCACGGGCATTATCCTTTACGAGGTCAAGGATCATGTAGTACCACACACAGTCGAGAAGGAAACAGCATTTGAGATGTGGGAGGCTCTCAAGACGCTGTACCAGCATACTTCTGTGCAGAGAAGATTGTTGCTTGAGAATCAGATGAGGTCGTATCAGATGAAAAAGGGACAATCGGTTGACACCTTCCTCGGAGCACTGACTGAGATCCGAGATCAGTGGGCTGTTATAGGGGCGACACCGGATCAAGCGTTGATGGAGAGGACAGCCCTGAATGTTGTCTTAGAACACTGGGAAGTATTTTTCTAGAGTATACTGGGCAGAGGGACACTTTCGCCTTGGGACGAGATGTGGGCAACTCTTCGCCAGGAAGAGATCAGACAGCAGTCGAAGATGGGTAGCAGCAGCAAGGGGATCAAAGTCAAGCAGGAGGAGGAAGACGTAGCCCTAGTATCTAAGGGAAAGCAGGAAAAGCAGAAGAAGAAAGATCTCTCCAAGATCAAGTGCTTCCACTGTGGGGAGTTGGGTCATTATGCGACCCAGTGTCCAAGGAAGAAGAGTAAGGGAGAGTCTTCCGAGACTACGGCAACACCAGCATGGGCAGAGAAGGAAGTTTTGACAGATGATGACTGTGCCATGAGTGCACACGCACCACTTGGGCAGAAATGGGGAGACATCGAGCTGTAGTCAGGTAGACTACAAGCGATGAGGGGCAGGATCCTCAAGGTACCCAGCCTCTTGGATTAGACATTGCTACGAAAGCCTTGAAGAGGAGTATCAGGACTGGCTGAGTCGGGTAGAGATGGATGCGGATGGAGCGGCAGAGAGAGCTATAGTGCAGGAGTCCCAAGACAACGCGAGGCTAGCAGGCTGCAGCAGTGCGAGAGGCACAGGAGTGTTGCACCAGTGCAAGATGGCACAGAGAGGTGTGCAACGGTGCAAGATGCAGGGAGTTATTATAGCAACGCAGAGGTCAGAGAGGGAGCACTTGTCAGCTGCAAAGAGAGCTTCAGCATTAGTGGGTGTCTCTAGCCCAATAGGAAGGTTAGTTGGGAGATCAGTTAATTACTTCTTAGTAACTAGGTTGCAGTGTAGCAGTGGGCAGCACAATCTAGCATGATGAGAGGAGGTGCAGTGCGGATGTAGTGCTCGAAGAAAGGACCAGTAGCAGCACGGATGCAAAGGGAGCTGTCGTACAGATGCAGCAGTGGCAGTGACAGAACCAAGGGTAGCAGTACAGGATACAGCAGTGCAGAGGATGTTGGGCAAGAAGGCCTGGCATCAGCATAGGTACCGATGCCAGATGATTAGAGTAATACTTAGTGAGGAGTATTGCTAGAGCACAGTCTTTGCTAAGAGGGAGTGTTGATTTGCGGTAGCATCGGATGTGCTCTAGCCACGAAATTTGGTGGAGAGGTTAGGGCACATGAGATCTCCAATACCTAGAAAGGGTTTGGGCAGATTCTAAATAGATCAAGTGATATTAAAATAATTAGTAATTTAATGGAGCCCCTATGTCTAAACTTAGGGAAAACAAAATATTAATGTGTATTAATATGAATTTGTGTTAGAATGGTCCAAAAGACATGGATCAAGCCAGATTTAATCTTAGCCGTTGATTAGGGACTTAATCTCGGTCGTTGATATGTCAACAGGAAAAATATAAGAGGAGGCTTGAGGGTCACTTGGAGAATACACCAGAGTGATCAGTCATTATATTCTCTAGAGCAGGGTTTGCTAAGAGAGATAAAATCAGTGGTCGGAGAGCGACTGAGGGGCATTGAGTACAGAGAGACAGAGAGGCAGAAATAGTGTCGGGAGAGAAGCAAAGCAGCGAGAGAGAGTGACGCAAGAGCAACCAGTGCTCACGCAGGGCCACGCAGAGGCAACTAAGTGTTGCGCAGAGCACCACAAAGGCCATCGTAGCTGATGCAGAGGGTCAGAGAGCTAACGCAGGCCAAGATAGGCTAAAGCATGGGCAGCGCTGGGCTAGGAGAGGTTGACACAGTCCAGATTGGGCAGACGTTGGGGTTTCTGGGGTAGATTGGTGCTGAGTAGCTGCTGGAAGGATTATCCGGGGTTTCAGCCAGTAGATTTGTCAGAAACTGAGAGGTATTACTACCAAGGAAATTCTCTGTTGGATAGGCCAATTTCGGCAACCAGAATGTACTCTGATATTGCTTAATAAGAAAACCCTCAAATAGTTGCACCAGTTTTCCCACATTGGGTTTTTCCGGGGACACTGGTCCAAAAATAATGGTGTCATATGGCGTGTTTGTTTCTGTTTCTTTTCGTTGATGATCTATAATATGTTGAGCATGCACTAGTGTTTATTTTTAGTATTTACATTGTAAATAACTTGTCTAGGAAAATAACAAGTAGGTAGAAATAAATCAGATAAAGTGCATGGAGGGTTTCTAAGTAAGTAAACTTAGAAACTTCAACATTGTATAAATAGGAGTGACATCTCTCCTCATTTGGACATCATTCATTCACACATTCTTCTCTCTCTTCTTTTGATTGGGTCATACAACTATTGGGCAGCTTCTCTCTCTCACATGTGTGGCTGGAGGACAAGTTTTTTGGGACAGATTGCATCCCGAAAATTTTAGAGTTCAGGGACAATTTGACCAGCATCGACCAAGGTGTTCTTAACCAAGTTTGACTTTGATTTTGGGTGGAAAAGTTTGATTTTTGCAAGCCATACAGTTGGGCACAAAAACCAAGAATTTTTTTGCTAAATCACAGAACCGAAGTTGCAGAAATTTCAGATTGTTGACTAGTGTTGACCAAGACCTTCCAGGCATCATTTCACTTCGATCTTTTCGGGAAATTTCTGTGTCAGCAGGCCACAGCTTTTGCAATAGAAACTGAGGTTTTCTGAGCACTTTGACCACAGACCAAATTGCAGGTTGACTGTAGAAAATTACAGCAATTTTCCATCTCCTCTAGCCAAATTTGACGGGATTGTTTTGGGCTTATTTTGACCTTATGATCAAGCCGAGTTTGATTGGAGAAGACCGAGTTGTTTTGACGACATTTTATTGCTTCTTTGACTAGCGTTGACTTTCTAGTTAGGACAGATTTGACTGCAGTTGACTACAGAATTTGACAGGGCTGATTTGATTGTGTATTGGGCAAGTGGATTTGATTTTTGTACTCTCTTTGCTGAAATATTGAATAATAATAAGAAGATTTGATCAAAAGGTTTTTCCCTGGCATCTGCCAAATCTGGTGTCCTCTTGTCTTGACTTGTTTTTTGCATATGGTTTTATGTTCTATCTACATTTACTGTCAATGTGATTAAGTTAATGTGTTTGCTACTGAATATAACTGAAATTGTTATCGGACTGATAAAGGAACATTGAAGTAAATTGTGCTAAGCATAAAACATACCATTTTTATCTAATATTAACATTAACCAATGTCAATGATAGCAATATAGAGCACTTATCCACTTCAATGGTTCAATATGGAAATATGAAGACAATTACTCGAGAAAATTTCATATCTTCCAAGATATTTCAACAAAGTAGATGACAATGATGATTCTACAACAAGATTATTAATGGTCTTATGCCAATATTACTCAAGGCCAACAATCACAAGATGCTCAATTAGATTAGAAGCCCTTAAGCAAAGAACACCAATTAGATTGTCACTTAAGAGAAACAAGATACTTGCTAATCCAAAGACTTCAAGTAAAGAGCATTTAAATCTTAATGTCAAAATGAGATTATCATTCACCAATGAAACAATAATGAAAACATTATTCACCAAGGTTCTTTAGATTAGTAAGGAAAACACAATTAGATACCAATATACATTGATGATTACTCAAAAGGCAACAAGATTGTTTAGATCAATGTGCTTTAGAGAGAGTGAGTTTGTAAAGTTATGAACTTTGATACTTGTGAAATTCACAAGGAATACAATGTTAGATTCGAAATATCAATGCTAGCAACCTAATAGCATATGAAACCACGAAATAAGGAATGATTATTATGAATGGAGTATGAGCAAGGAAATTTCTTAAGTTACTTATGGCCCATTCACATGCAAATGAGCAACTATTACACCTTTAGGACAGCAGCAAGTAAAATCACTCTAGATCCAAAAAAAGACAAGTATGTATGAACCAAAAATGAGCAATGAGATACCTAATTGTTAAGTTATGGTATGTTCTATGCTTATAACAGTTTACTTCTTTTTCTTATTATATTCCACAAATTAGCAATCACATGTACATAAAGTAAAGTGCAGATAGAACATTAAACGATCGATAGAAAAAACAAGCCAAGACAAGAGACACAAGATGTGGCGGCTAGCCAGGGACAAACCCCACAATGTGTGGGGAAACCCTTTGATCAAATCTTCTTTTATCTTCAATAATTCAGCAGAGAGAAAATAGTACAATAAATGATTTATATCAGCAGTAGCAAACCCTAGATCAGCAGCATCAGCATGAGCGGCTTCATCATCAAACTAGGGCAGACGACATCTCACAAACCGACCATCGGATCGGCTTGATTCCACCACCAAAAGTTGCGGCTTCCAGAGGAGGTTCGGATGAACCTACAGCGCAATTCAAATGAGGAGATCTTCTAGTCCACGCAAGTCAAACTTTACTTCTGCAGTTGCAGCTTCACTTTCAGCAGCTTCCTTCAAACTAGGGCAGTCGATATCTTGCAAACTGTCCGTCGGATTGACTTGATTCCACCACCAAAAGTTTCCGCTTTCAAAGGAGGTTCAGATGAACCTACAACACAGTTCAGATGAAGAGATCTTCTAGTCCACGCAGATCAAACTTTAGTTCTACAGTTGCAGCTTCAGTTTCAACAGCGTCCTTCAAACTAGGCCAGTCGATATCTTGCAAACCATCCATCGAATTGACTTGATTCCACCACCAAAAGTTGTGGCTTTCAGAGGAGGTTTAGATGAACCTACAACACAGTTCAGATGAGGAGACCATCTAGTCCACGCAAGTCAAACTTTACTTCTGCAGTTGCAGCTTTAGTTTCGGCAGCTTCCGACTTCACGTGTGAGGGAGACCCTTTTCTGCGCAATAGAGAAAAGACTCTTTTCTGCGTAGTAGAGAGAGAGAGATGTGATGAGATGAGTGAGTCCAAATGAGGAAAAGTCCTCCTATATTTATACACAATGTTGGTGTTTGAATAGATGCAACTGTTGGGCTTATAAACCTACATGAGTTGTAGGTCGGCTTGATAATAATTCCATAATCAAAATAAATTCATATCTCCATGAATACTTATCAGAACCGGATGATCTTTATATCAATCCTACACCTCTCCACAAGGGGAATCTAATAAAAAAATATTATCAACCATGAATAAGATGACCTACATGAAGTTTTGCCCTGGTTGCCAATTTTAACACTCCCTCTCAACTAGGGAGAACTTCATCTGCAATCTGTCTATCAATCGTTATTATTCATCCATCAAATGCACTACCCTGTACAACCTGACACTTGCCCTACTCTACTCTATTCTGCCTGTTCTGCTTTGTCTTGTTCTACCTTGCACTGATCTGTACTATTCTGCTCTACTCTTGCATTGTTCTGTTCTGCTCTGCTTTTGTCCGAATTATGAAGAAGAAGAAATGATCGAGGATGTATCATACTGACTCAAAGTCAGTCTCAGAGTATGTACCATTGGTCACAGACCAGTCTCAACCAACCCGAAGTCAGCATCATAGTAAGTACAACTCCATTGGTCCCAGACCAGTATCATCTTCCACTGACTCAAAGTCAGTGTCAAACTGCATACCACTGGTCCCAGACCAGTATTGCAGTCTCAGAGAGTGTACCACTGGTCCCAAACCAGTCTCAACCGATCCGAAGTCAACGTCATAGTATGTACCACTCTCACTGGTCCCAAACCAGTACTGCACTGACACGAAGTCAATCTCAGAGTATGTACCACTGGTCCCAAACTAGTCTCAACCGACCCGAAGTTAGTGTCATAGCATGGTACAACTCCTACCACTGGTCCCAGACCAGTATCATTGATCCCATATCAATGGAGGTCGTCCTAGCGTAGGGAGTATGGTAGATACAACGATGCATCCATCGGTACTACTATGGTCCCTAACTTCATTTCCCTGCTCATTGATCAGATGAGAGGTACTTCCCATGAGTCGCAGACGGCATGGGTAGGATGCCTCAATAAGAGAACTAATCAATCCTGTCCTCACAGGAGAACACATCAATCCTGCTACAATCGCCATGGAGAACACATCAATCCAAGCCACCATGGAGAACACATCAAACCAGGCCTCACAAGAGAACACATCAATCCTGCTACAGTTGCCATGGAGAACACATCAATCCAGGCCTCACAGGAGAACACATCATCCTGCTACAGTCGCCATGGAGAACACATCAATCCAGGCCTCACAGGAGAACACATCATCCTGCTACATAGGAAATCAAATCATTATGTTCCACAAGAGAGCAAATCATCTTGTCCCACAAGAGAGTGAATCATCTTGTTCCAGTGCACACCACCCGGGGAGGGTGAGTCTCCCTATGGTTGTATGTTGCAACAGTAAGAACCGCAAGTCCTTAGAGCTCCCAGAGCTCAATGTATGCAACATGCAGGACCCTTGTACGAGGATTTCTTGACGACTCCAATTCATTTGGGAAAATCACAGATTAGATCTTTCCTCGGGGCTTTGACAAGGCGTATCGACCTGTACATCATCTTAATGCGATGGAGCCTCCTTGCTCATCGACTTACCATATCCCAGATGATGTCTATCTGCTAGAGCAATCAACGAATATTGGATTCCTCAGTAATTGAATCCCACCTCTAGTTGTTACAGAGAATCACAGTGGTATGTGTTCAAACAGCTCATTGAAGAGCTTTCCCAACCAAGCAGCTTCATACGAGACCATACTCGTAGATATGTATTTAGTCTCGACGATGCTTATGGCAACCGACTTCTACTTCCTGCTCATCCATTATATCGAAGCAGAATCCAAAGAGAAACAGCACTAAAAGTGCTCCCTGATCCTCCACACTACTTGCCTAATCAGCGTTCGAATAATCATGCAGTTTCATATTTCCGGTAGTGTATCTCAATCCATGAGAGATTGTGTCCTAAAGACATCTCAGAAGATTCTTGGCACCAATCTAGTGAAGCTCAACCAAATATGAGCTCACAATGCTAACTGTAAAACATATGTTCGGACGGAGGTTCACCATGAACATCAACGCGAATGAGATTTTTTGAAACTCAGAGGCATTTCCCAAATCTGGTCCGACATCACTACCATATAAATTCTGAAAATTAAGATCCTTGCGGTAGTCACAAGCTTGCAGTCCATTATACCAAATCTTTTCAGAATCTTCACCACATATTTTACTTGAGATAGGAAAATTTCCCTTGGCTTTTGCCACACTTCAAGTCCTTGGTTCTTCATTTCAAATTCGAAAGCCAACTCCCTCTTACATTTGTGAATGAGAGGGTATGCACTTGTTAGAAAGAGGTCATCCACGTACAGCACCAGTCTGAGAGGTTTGTCATCTTCAACCTTAAAGTAAAGGTTAGGATCGGCTTCACTCCTAGTGAATCCCAGCTTCATCAAGTAGCTATCGATCCTCTCATACCATGCTCGGAGGTGCTTGCTTCAGCCCATAGAGAGCCTTCTTCAACCTGCATACATGAGATTTTCAATCATAAATCTCAAATCCTTCAGGTTGCTCCACATAGACCACTTCTTTGATCGAACCGTGCAAAAACGCGGTCTATCCATCTGATGTAGGTTCCATCCTTGTGAAGCCACAAGGGCTATGATCAAGCGGATGGTCGTATATCTGGCAACAGGTGCAAATATCATAGTCTATACCTTCCTTTTGGGAGAAATCGCGAGCAACAAAACGAGCCTTATACTTTTCCATACTTCCATCTGCTGCATGCTTTATCTTGTAAAGCCATTTGGAAGTAACAACTATCTTGTCCTGGGGTTTGGGAACTACTTCCCAGACATCATTCTTCATAATAGACTCATATTCTTTGGTCATAGCATCCTTACATATTTGATGCTTGACGGCATCTGAGAATGATGAAGGCTCATTTTGTATGATCGTGCTTATGATGGTCAGGTATCCCTGATACCTGTTAGGTTTCTTACTTTCACGAAAGGTTCCTTGGGGTGCAGCATGTCCTTCAGTATCATCAAGTATCCCCCTAAGCCATGAAGACCTCTTCCTAGAAGAGGAAGGCTCATGTGGATGAGGATCAATCGGATCCATGGGTTCTTCTACATCAGGCATTGATTCATCATCCTTCTCTTTCGATTCCCAGGTGTCGGCTTCTTGACAGCTCCTCAAAGTCGGAAGATTGTCCACCTTGCTGAGAGCCATATCTTCGTCAAAAGTGACATCATGACTAATCACGACTTCCCTTTCACCGACTACATAGATTCTATAGCCTTTAGTATTTTCACCATAGCCCACGAAAATTCCTTTCTTTCCAAATGCACCCAATTTATTTCTTCTCTTTCGCCACATGAAAAAGTACAGGGCTTCCAAAAAAATGAGAAACATCAGGTTTCTTACCGGTGAACATTTCTTCAATAGTCTTGGATCCCAATGCTTGATGAGGGCATCGATTTCGTACATATACGGCAGTGTTTGTAGTTTTAGCCCCTAGAAACTTCCGAAGTCCTTGATCATGTAGCATGGTTCGGACAGCTTCCACAATCGTACAGTTCTTCCTTCCCGCCACACCATTTTGCTCAGGAGTATGTGGTGTAGTAGTCTCCCTCTTAATGCCAGCCTCAGATATGCCTGAGTAAACCAACTGTAATATATTGGAGGTCTTGCTTTGGCTTGAGGGGAATGGTCCCCTTTTGAGCTTTCCATCGGCACATCCTGCACATACACCTTCTTTCTCTACTCGAAATTCGGGCATCCCTGTCACCATTTGTCTTACACCGAGTATAGCTTTGTAATGAAGGGGGGCAAACCTCCAAAGCCAAAGTTCAGACTGAAGAGATGTGTCATAAGACATGACACCTAGCAGAATTCCATCAACCTGATATAATGAATCAACACGAAACCCAAGAGTAAAGGCATCTTTAACATTATTTTTCGATACACGTACCTTGACATTGCTGAAGGTTACCTTGTAGCCTTTGTCTTCCATTGCCAAGATGGACACTAGGTCCTTTTTGACGTCAGGGGCATTTAATACATCCTGGAATTTCTAGCCTTCTTGAATGGTTGTCATCTTCCTTGATTCCCAGCTCTCCTCTTACCTTTCCTATTGAATTTGTCATTCCTTTGATTGCCATCAGAGGGATTTTGATCATCATCCCAGTGTGAGTCCCTTCTATCAGGGCACTCCCTTGCATAGTAACCTGCTTTATCGCAGATGTAACATCATCCTTTTCTTCCACCCTTAGGTCCAGCCTTTCCTTTTGATTTAGTCTCGGAATTATTTCTTTTCTTAGCATGAGAAGAAAAGGAACAGGAGGACCTTTAGGCATGGGCATTTCTTGCTCT
>APFE031548831.1:106352-130530 GCA_000404065.3 Pinus taeda
TCCTTCTGGGAAAAACCACGAGCGACAAAACGAGCCTGATACTTTTCCGTACTTCCATCTACTGCATGCTTTATCTTGTAAAGCCATTTGGAAGTAACAATTGTCTTGTCCTGGGGTCTGGGAACTACTTCCCAGACATCATTCTTCATAATAGACTCATATTCTTCGGTCATAGCATCCTTCCATACTTGATGCTTGACAGCGTCTGAGAATGATGAAGGCTCATTTTGTATGATCGTGCTCATGATCGTCAGGTATCCCTGATACCTATTAGGTTTCTTACTTTCACGAAAGGTTCCTCAGGGTGCAACATGTCCTTCAACGTCATCAAGTAGCCCCCTAAGCCATGAAGGCCTCTTCCTAGAAGAGGAACGCTCATGTGGAGTAGGATCAATCAGATCCGTGGGTTCTTCTACATCAGGCATTGATTCATCATCCTTCTCTTTCGATTCCCAGGTGTCGGCTTCTTGACAGCTCCTCAAAGTCGGAAGATTGTCCACCTTGCTGAGAGCCATATCTTCGTCAAAGATGACATCACGACTAATCACAACTTCCCTTTGACCGGCTACATAGATTCTATAGCCTTTAGTATTTTCACCATAGCCCACAAAAATTCCCTTCTTTCCAGATGCACCCAATTTATTTCTTTTCTCTTTCGGCACATGAAAATATACAGGGCTCCCAAAAATTCTAAAATGAGAAACATCAGGTTTCTTACTAGTGAACTTTTCTTCAGGAGTCTTGGAACCCAATGCTTGATGAGGGCATCGATTTTGTACATATACGACAGGGTTTGTAGTTTCAGCCCATAGAAACTTCAGAAGTCTTTGATCATGTAGCATGGCCCAGACGACTTCCACAATCGTACGGTTCTTCCTTCCGGCCACACCATTCTGCTTAGGAGTATGTGGTGTAGGAGTCTCTCTCCTAATGCCAGCCTCAGATATGCTTGAGTGAACCAACTGTAATATATCGAAGGTCTTGCTTTGGCTTGAGGGGAACGGTCCCCTTTTGAGCTTTCCTTCGACACATCCCGGACATACACCTTCTTTCTCTACTTGGAATTCGGGCATCCTTGTTACCATCTGACTTACATCAGGTAAAGCTTTGTAATGAAGGTGGGCAAACCTCCGATGCTAAAGTTCGGACTGAAGAGTTGTGTCACAAGACATGACACCTAGCGGACTTCCATCGACTTGATATAATGAATCAACACTAACCCAAGAGTAAAGGCATCTTTAACATTATTTTTCCATATACATACCTTGCCATTGCTGAAGGTTACCTTGTAGCCTTTGTCTTCCATTGCCGAGATGGACACAATTTTCTTTTTGAGGTCAGGTGCATTTAATACATCCTGGACTTTCTAGCCTTCTTGAATGGTTGTCCTCTTCCTCGATCCCCAACTCTCCTCTTACCTTTGCTGTTGAATTTGTCATTCCTTTGATTTGCCATCACAGGGATTTTGATCATCGTCCTGGTGTGAGTCCTTTCTATCAGGGCACTCCCTTGCATAGTGACCTGCTTTATTACAAATGAAACATCGTCCTTTTCTTCCACCCTTAGATCCAGCCTTTCTTTTCGATTTAGACCCAAAATTATTTCTTTTCTTAGCATGAGAAGAAAAGGCAGTAGGAGGACCTTTAGGCATGGGCATTTCTTGCACTTCTTCCCTTGTTTCTTCTTGAATGCATCTAGCCATTAATTCTTCGAAACCAGGAATTACATTATAGTTCAGAAGAGTAGTCCTGAACACGTACCATTCGGATGGTAATCCACCAAGAGTCGTGAGTGCCATTTCCCTGTTAGTAATAGCCTCCCCAATAGATAGGAGATCGTTCCTGACCTCAGTGATTCTTAAGAAGTATGCTTGCATACTCTCATTTTTACCCTTCTTGATTTCCCTCAACTTATTTCTAAGAAACAAAACTTGATTTGCATCATTAACTTTAAATAAACTCACCAGTCTATCATAGATTTCCTTGGAGGTGTCAAGTTTAGAGATGTAGGCCACCAAGTGCTTGTCAATAGAGTCTCGAATGATCTTCTTTGCTTTAATTTCTCCGTTCTTCCATTTGTTCCTGGCAGCAGGAGGTGCATTTGATGGAGGCACAACAATATTGCCTCTCACGTGATCCAACACTCTTTGATCCTCAAGGGTTAGATCGATAGACATCTTCCATCCGTGATAGTCAGCTTTTTCACGGAGCTTGTCTTCGGTAGGAAAGAGTGTTGAGGATCCCATCATTTTTTTAGGATAGTCTTGCCAATCTTCTCTTCAATGATTGCTCTTGCTCTTGCTCGGGCTTTGTCTTCACCTCAGCTCTGATACCATGTTAAGTTATGGTATGTTCTATGCTTATAACAATTTACTTCTTTTTCTTATTATATTCCACAAATTAGCAATCACATGTTCATAAAGTAAAGTGCAGATAGAACATTAAACGATCAACAAAAAACAAGCCAAGACAAGCGACACAAGATGTGGCGGCTAGCCAAGGACAAACCCCACAATGTGTGGGGAAACCCTTTGATCAAATCTTCATTTATCTTTAATAATTCAGCAGCGACAAATAGTACAATAAATCTGATTTATATCAGCAGTAGCAAACCCTAGATCAGCAGCATCAGCATGAGTGGCTTCATCATCAAACTAGGGCAGACGATATCTCACAAACCGACCGTCGGATTGGCTTGATTCCAACACCAAAAGTTGTGGCTTCCAAAGGAGGTTCAGATGAACCTACAGCACAGTTCAAATGAGGAGATCTTCTAGTCCACGCAGGTTAAACTTTACTTCTGCAGTTGCAGCTTCAGTTTCAACAACTTCCTTCAAACTAGGGCAGTCGATATCTTACAAACCGTCCATCGGATTCACTTGATTCCACCACCAAAAGTTGCCGCTTTCAGAGGAGGTTTAGATGAACCTACAGCACAGTTCAGATGAGGAGATATTCTAGTCCACACAGGTCAAACTTTACTTCTGTTGTTGCAGCTTCAATTTCAACAGCTTCCTTCAAACTAGGGCAATCGATATCTTACAAACCGTCCGTCGAATTGACATGATTCCACCACCAAAAGTTGTGGTTTTCAGAGGAGGTTCAGATGAACCTACAACATAGGTTAGATGAGGAGATCTTCTAGTCCACGCAAGTCAAACTTTACTTCTGCAGTTGCAACTTCAATTTCTACAGCTTCCGGCTTCACATGTCTGAGGGAGAAACCTTTTTCTGCGCAATAGAGAAGAGACTCTTTTCTGCGTAGTAGAGAGAGAGAGAGAGATGTGATGAGATAAGTGAGTCCAAATGAGGAAAAGTCCTCCTATATTTATACACAACGTTGGTGTTTGAATAGATGCCACTGTTGGGCTTATGAGCCTATATGAGTTGTAGGTCGGCTTGATAATAATTCCATAATCAAAATAAATTCATATCTCCATGAATACTTATCGGAATCGGATGATCTTTATATCAATCCTACACCTCTCGACGAGGGGAATCTAATAAAAAAATATTATCAACCATGAATAAGATGACCTACATGAAGTTTTGCCCTAGTTGCCAATTTTAACACTAATATCTTGCCAAATGAAAATATAAGCTAATCAACCTTCTTATGGTGTATTTTTCAATGTTATATCAGATCTGATTACACCTATTTATGCAGAGATAGCAGTCATTAAACAATTAGATTTATGCGAAGAGATTAGTGCCCAAATTGCTTAAATGATTTCACAATATGCTAGATACCTTATATATGATTTTTATGCCACTTATGTGTGTTTTTTACCACAACTATGAATGTATTCAGAGAGTTGTAGCAAACAGTGAGGAAAATTAGGGTTTACAGATCAAACCCTTGTCCTTTAGGCCTAGAAGAAACATGCCAAACTTGCCCCAAATTTTTCCCAAAGCTAGAACACCTCCAAAGTCCCAAAGATTGAGCCAATTTCTCTGCAAAATGCACCAATATTCAGTCCCAAAAAATCAAAAGACCAACCAGAGATGGAAAGATGTAAACTGAGGGCCAAGATGGGACAACGCTAGGCCCATTGAGGCAAGGAAGGTTGGAGGGAAGGACACAAGAGCAAAAAGACCAAGAGGGGAGGAGGAAGAGGGAGGTCGAGGCAGGGAGGAGACCTGCAAAAGGCCCGCGGCCAGGCCTTGAAGGCCTAAACAAGTTGACATTGGGGACTTGGAGGCTGGATGACTAGGAGAATGGAGGACATTGGGCGCACGAGGCCTGAAAATTTCAAAACTATCGCCAGAAAAATTGATTTGCTTTATATCTTCAATTTCACTGCAAATTTCTTCAGTTGTTGGCACTCCAAAAATTTTTGAGACGAGATCTTACTCTGAAGGGTCTAGATCTAGCTAAACTCCAACAAATCTTCTTGAGAAATCACCTGCAAAAATGAATTTACAAGTGCCCTAAACCGCAATATATACAAAAAAATCAAAAATTCCCAAAACCCAAGCTGCAAACAAGGGTTGGAAAATAAAACTATCTACAAACATGTATTATACAAATATATTTACAAAATATACAAGTGTACAATACTTGAAAAAATTTCGAAGAAAAATTTTTAAATAAAATTTTGATGATGGCTAGATGTATTTCGAAAAATAAATGCTCAACCATAGCCTTAGCGAAGTTAGAAAACCATATAAAATATTCAAGATCCAAACATGGTCAGTGTGTGCCTACACTTTGTGAACTTGGAGCCCAAGGGTTGGGGAACCTGCAAACTCTATATATATTCTCAAGTAGAAACCATTATAACACAAAAGGAATCAAATCACCTAAGATAAGCCCAAAACATAATGTCCCTATCATCTACAATGAAATAACGATTAATTATTATCTAAAGCACAATATAGGAACGCACATACCCAACACATACCACAAATCAATGAGACAAAGGCACCATCAATTGCACCCCAAAATCTTTTATTATGATGACCAAAACATTCCCAGCAGAACAATAGCTTTGCACCAGCGTTTACAAATTACATCAAAAAGAAAATTGTCTTCTATTTATAGAGAAAATCCTCCAAGTGGAAAATAATGCCTAGTTGGCTTAATCCCCGTCAAAGAAATCTCGGTCATCGATAAATCTTTGATAATCTTTTAATCTCCACCGTCGAAAATAATTATTCTTAAGGAATTTTCCAATTTCTCATTAAAAACATTTTTTATTAGCTCTAAAATAATTATTTTGAGCTAATTTCCTCAAAATTTTGACTTTGGCTTAACCACCAAGGCCCAGTGGTCCAAATTTTCTTGAAATTTCCAAAATTTCCTTGGTGGGAAACCTCCAAAAATTAATTTCTTTTAGACCCATGAATTTTTCCACTTGGAGAATTTAATTTCTCTAAAATTTTAATTTTTTACTCTAATTAATTAATTTTCTGACTTACAGTATTATTTTTATTTTTTCTAGAAACATTAATTAATTGACTTATGGGATTAATTATTTTTCCACCTAATATTTTAGCCATGGTGTCTAAGTATGAGGACCATGCACTAAAATATTTTTTTACACAAGATTTTACAAAATTCATCCCTCAAAGGGGGGATTCCCCTTCATTATAAACCCTCAAATAAGTAGCTAGTTCTGCAACACAATATAATATAGTAAACCAATTGATCTTTAATAAAATAATTTAGCTAAATAACTTTAATTATTCCCAAATCACATTTACAATAGACTTGACTAAAACACTAGGACTCACTTAAGACTTTGACGATAAATTCCACCCTAGTTTTGGGGTGTGGTTGGAGGGAAAAACTTTGTCGATCATCCATGTTTAAAAATACAGACAAATCAATGAGATGAAAAACCTCCTAAGATGAAATTCATCGCCAAACTAATAGTCTTACCTAGGTTGTTACATAAATACACGATCTTACTCTTATCATTTACATTACAAATTAGCATAATGGGTTTACAATGACATAAGAAAGTTGATGGCTGATAATTCTGAATTTTGAAAATTTTCCTTCACGCTTTCGGATCCTACTTCCTTGGAATGTTGAAAAAATGGGTGGGTGTAACAAGGTCAATGTAAAATTATAAACGCAAGGCTAAGGAGAGGAGAAAGACACACCATATGAAAACACAAGATATTGTGAGAGGCATCTCGATAGTGAGTGGAGAAGGACTTCCATTCTAGTGTGTTGGGTCTGAGGAAATGCAGAAGTGCAACATTCGAGATCCAAATCAACCAAGGAGATCAAGGACAACTCTAGGGCCTAATCTGTTGGATCAAATCTAGTGCATGTTGTATATATGATTTTCTCATTCATGCCATTATCCTAGGACAGGAGTGCAAGTAAGTTCAGATTTAGTGAAGAACTGTTGACTATGTAGATTATGTTTGTGTCACACGTGATTAAGATTCGTGTAATTTTTTGCTTTCGTTAAATGTGTTAAGAACTTAATCGTACATTTACTCAATAGATATGCAATCTGCTATGTTAATGAATTATCAACAATAAAATTTGGGTAAATTTAACATGGTATCAAAGCACAAAACTCTAAAATCCAATCAAGAATGTAGGAAGTCATGTTTTTAAAGTGACCGTCAAGGCTAGGTTCAACCAACGTTCATACGAAGCATTAGTTTATTTTTAATTTTTTTGGAGGTTGAAGGAAATCATTCATACAACATACTACAGTGAAAGATAATTTTTGGGCTAAAAGTCTCTGATAGGATGCAAAGTTCAAGTTTTTTTTAATATTTAAAATAAAATAAAAAAGCGAGTGGCACAACTTATGCGGAGACCTGCTGACAATATGACATCAATGGCAAGTCATGGTTGAGTAGCGCCAACAACATAGGAGCTAGTATCAAGTCAGAGTAGGCATCACGGCGGATAGTGATAGGTGTTGAAGAAAGTGTAACTAGGTTCGGTTTTCATAATGACATGTAATTATGACTGATGTAAATGATGTAACGAAGAGAACAAAATTATTTTTGTACGCATTGCTGCATGGGTTCCATGAGAAAGAGGTTTATTTATTAATGGCTCCCATTGGGAGCCTTAGGATTTATTATTAAGTCAAAGAGTCAAAGTCATGTATGAAGAGCTCTTCTTGAGCATATATAAAATGTATATGAGTCAACCTAGTGTCTAGATCATCCCTCCAAGACAAGCACAATCCTCTTGAAGAAGTCGATCACCAAAACGATGTAAAAAGTAGTCATGTCGGCCTCAAAATGTATATAAATATCAAGTCGGCCCACATATGGAGACACATCCTTTCGATGGACATGCCGGCTCAAATATAGGGACAAACAGCTATATAAAGGGGCATGTACCCTCGCATTTAGACAAAGACATCTTCGCATACATCTATGAAATCTCGAACAAGTACAATGGTACAGGAATCTCGAATGAGGACAGCAGTTCAGTGTTTCGGATTCAGAAGGGTTCCTGTGGTTTTTGGATGGGCATAATAGAGGTAATGTCTCAACCTCCTCACAGTCTTAATGATTACAGTCTCGGCCTCCTTGATGATCATTGTCTCTGAATATTTATGATGAACAAGATCTAGGTGATGTCTCAGTTACATACTCTCATCATACTCTTACAGTCTCAGCATAATTGTGATAAGAAGGAGCTCGGTGATCCCACAGTGATGCATTCTCGGCTTATTAGACACAATCATGATCTCAGTAAAGTGGCAATCATGGTCTCAATAAAGACAAGGTCATGATCAATATCTCGGTGCAGCTCCCATATAGTATAGAGACCCCATTGACATGGTGATGATCTCAGTAAGAGTGCAGCGATGATCTAGGGGATTGTACGACAATGGTGCAACTGTAATGACCTTTGTGGTACTATTATGATGATCTCGGTGAAGCAGCAATAATCATGATGATCTCAACAGTGACAAAGAAGAGGATTGGTGTCTTCGTCTTGGGGGGCCCAATAGGTCAAGGGTCATGGTCTTGGTATTCGTCAATTGGAATCTCTATAAGAAGAATTTTGTGCGTGTTTTCCTCTAAAAGAGTGAGAGGTTTTGGCCCTCGTAGAAAGCCAACATCTTGTGTCCTTGTCTATTTTGTTTTGGTAACTATTTGATGAATTGAGAAGACACACTCTAATAATAACAAGTGAAGAATTGTGCTAATAAGAAAAAGCTAATAACACCTCACAAATAGTTATCATGACTAGAAGAATCTTATCAACCTACATTGCCCTAGATTCTTCAACATGATATTAGAGCTAAGGTGTTGAAATCAAAGGAAGGGCAGCAGAAAGAGACATTCAAGGATCAGCGTCAAGAAGGGCATCAAAGCAAGTTGAAGGGCTTTGTCAAAATTGAAGGATCAGTCTACAACAACAAGGGTTTTCATCTATATAATCAAGAAGACAGTCTACAACAGCAAGACAATTCAAGATGGTTTTGGTGCCAGGATCAAGTAATCTCAGTCAAAGTAAAGTCTCAATGTTAGTGCACAGAACTCAGATCACAGTCAAAAGAAGAAAACGCAATACCTCTCACAGTTTCGGTGCTAGCCACAAATTGGGTGTCATTACAATCTCTGCCATATCACGGAGATCTTAATAACTTATAGTCTGGAGTAGTTTCAGTGCTTGGTTTTGGACAGTGCTAACAGGTTTCAAAGGAGATATTTGAAAAAGGGATTTCAGTTGTTCATGCTAGTCAAGTCTAGCAAGGATCTACAAGATTCTACACCAGCAAGGAGCAGCACAACAAGACCACAAGGATATACAATAAAATCACATCAACTCAAAGATCACCCTGAGGAAGCATCAATGCATCTTCAACATGATCAAGGTGAAGATTTTATCTTCACATATCAAGTAAGTATTTTCCTTAATCAATTTGGTTAAATAACTTCGTGTTTGCAATGAGATCTATAAATTGGTTGGGTCATCAAGATTCCTTGCATAAGAAAGGAGGATAAATATAGTCCCCGGAAGAGATGTTCATATGAAATTCATCCTAGGTCCTCTCGTCCCTATGTAGCAGGAGAGGTGTCATAAAAGAGAGATATGAAATGCTAGAAAATATACTCTTTGAAATGCAGTGAAGAAGGTCAAATCACTTAGAACTGATTGAAGGTATCAAAGAATGAAGGGATATCTTCATAAGATCTCAATCGGAAGATCTGGGAGATATGATAAGAAGATGATCATCATTGATACACTAAATGATAAGTAAGGTAGCAAATGTCCATATACAAGGAAGTTACCTCATTCGACAACTTGTGGCCTCTATGCTAGATAGAGAAAGACAAGTTGAGGGAAAAAGTGTTGAAGGTTAAAGGACTCAAACATGCGTAGAAAGGAAAAGGAAGTTCGGTCATCAAACAAAATAGAATAGTATAGCTAATATTATGGAAAGATTATGGAAGCTCATATCACCGGATAGATGGAGGACGCTGAAGAAAAGGGCTAAGGAAAGAGGGAGTAACAAGATCTCTACTATGATTAAAATTTTATCCCTCACAAAAGGGTCCTACCATAGGCTTTTGTTATAGATATGACCATGGTAATTAGATGCATCTTGGCATCATGGAAGCATTAGAAACAAGATCTCAAAACATCAACATGTGAATCATGAAGGACAAAATCCATAGCAGTCAAACATGAAGGATATAGCTCTTGGGAACCTCATTAGACATTCCACTGAAGGAAGAAGTCATCCCGGACAAGGCTCACCATACAGAAAGGAAACATTTGCCAGATGAGGATATGCAAGATCCTCAAGATTCTCTGATGGAATCCTCATCGAAAGGTTCACTAATCTAGAGAGGAAGCAAGTGTTTGATCAGAAACTCCAACTTATGGAATTCACGGGATGATGGTATGATGAAGCAAATCAAGGGATTGAAGATATTTTCAATCAAGGAAGTTGTTGGAAGAAGCCTAGATGACCTAAAGGTAAAATGAGGTATGTATGCTTGTGTTTAATATTATAATGTAATCTCGTATGGTTGCAGGTAACATGGATCATTACTTCTATCTTGAGAAGCATGATCAAGAGAAAAAGGATCTCCTCGTCTTAAAGGATGCAGGAAGGCACAAAGTCACACTAAGATGAAATCAACATAATATGTCCTCATATGAAGTACGAGGTGGTTGACTACAGTTAAGAAACTTTGATTGAAAGCTCCTGGAATGGAATGTGTGAGGAAGGAAGAGATCATGAGATATGCAACCATGATGAAGTCAATCAACATCCAGAGGACCAAGAAGACTTGACTAGGAAATATCCTAGAAAAGATATGAAGACTCTGATGAAAGACTGAAAAAGATGGAGACCCTTGACAATGGATATCTTTGGGAGATGTGTCAACATGTATAAAGTATGTTGATACCTACAGAAAGATGTTATGATGAAGAGTCGTCTCAAAAGGTACGATTTGATTTAATGTTATTATTTCTTGAATAATATCTGGATGAGTTCATGCGGGCTACTGGAACAAGAAGTGTAAGTACAAGTACAAACTAGCATTCATATGGTGGATGGAAACTCCTGAAAGAAACATGATGAGGAAGAAGTAGCCAAATGACGAAGGTTCCAGATATCTATCAAGAAGGCCACTTTCCATGAAGAAAGGAATGACATGAAAAACCAAGAAGGAAAGTGATCGATGGTTGATTCCCTACAAGGAAGAAGCTCGACTGAATTTCATGGCATCAAGGAAAGAAGTTGATCAAGCAGCTAAAGGACCCATGAAGAAGAAGATGTTGATTGAAAAGGAGAGTCCCTTGTTAAGAGTGAGCTCTGATAGGTCCGCGATCAAGAGGGAGCTTGTATTGAGTCACCCTTGATTAAGAAGGAGTGATAGTTGTGTTTTTCTATTGCATGTGTCATGCACTAGACCAGGACTAAGTGAAGGCCATGGAGAGAAATGTAGACACATGATGGATGTATCCTCCCTAATTGAGAGGGAGAGATAGACACAACATTCTTCTCTTCATTTGGGAAGAAAGAATGGAGGATTGGGTAATCATCTGGCATCTGATGCTCTTTGAGGATGTGTAGGGCATCCAAGATGAGAGTAGGCAAGAGGACCGATATTCTTTGACGGCTGGGAACCCAAAATAAGAATAGTCCTAAAAGGTCATACTCAGTGAACACCCGGGTGGGTATGTAACTTGAGAAACAATGATGAAGGTGTCTATAATCATTGGCCTCGCCAGCCTTGTAGCTCATGGTGTCGTTGAGAGATGGAGTTGTTATTCAAGGCCTTGCACTGTGACAATGCTAGTCGATATGATGCTACACAGATGGGATTATTAGTCTGATTCTTCTTATGAGAAATTATTCAGATTAAGAATCACCAAGTACCATTATGAAAACCTCCCTAGTTAAGAGGGAGTGTGGAAGAAAGTGTAACTAGATTCGGTTTTCATAATGACATGTAATTATGACTGATGTAAATGATGTAATGAAGAGAACAAAATTATTTTTGTATGCCTTGCTACATGGGTTTCATAAGCAAGAGGTTTATTTATTAATGGATCCAATTGAGAGCCTTAGGATTTATTATTAAGTCAAAGATTCAAAGTCATGTATAAAGAGCTCTTCTTGAGCACATATAAAATGTATATGAGTTAACCTAGTGTCTAGATCGTCCCTCCAAGATAAGCACAATCCTCTTGAAGAAGTCAGCCAGCAAAACAATGTAAAGAGTAGTCGTGTCTGCCTCAGACTATATATAAATATCAAGTCGGCCCACATATGGAGACACATCTTTTTGATGAACATGTCGGCTCAAATATAGTGACAAACAACTATATAAAGGAGCCTGTACCCTCGCATTTAGAATACATCTCTGAAACCTCGAACAAGTACAGTGGTACAGGAATTTTGGATGACGACAACAGTTCAGTGTTTCGGATGGAGAAGGATCCCTGTGGTTTTCGAATGGGTATCATAGAGGTAATGTCTCAGCCTCCTCACAGTCTTAATGATTGCAATCTCGGCCTCCTTGATGATCACTGTCTCGGAATATTTGTGATGAACAAGATCTAGGTGAAGTCTCAGTTACACACTCTCAGCATACTCTCACAGTCTCGGCATAATTGTGATAAGAAGGAGCTTGGTGATCCCACAGTGATGCATTATGTGATGCTTGGGAGATAATTCATTGCTCAAGAAGATGCCTCATAATGCCTTGTTCATAAGGGTTTAGCCACAAAAGCCTTTGATGACACAGAATAAATGAAGGATGTCACAAAGATTTTGCTAAACAATTAGAGATGAGGGGATTTGCTAGGGTGGAATCTTTCACCACTAAAACAAGTCAAAGAAAAGGGGTCTTATAACCCTCAAGAGCCTCAATGCACAAATTAGAAAGATCAACAATCCATGATGAGAAAGATGATTCACCTCTCTTATTTATATATTCCCTTTAGGGCCTCTTGTCTTGATTAAATTTGATGGGCTAACAAGTTTCCCTCAACTTACACCAAAATTTGCCTTCTTTCACAAGTTTTCGTCCAATTACCCCAATTTACCCAATGTTACCTCAAAAACATTAAATAGGGGGTTCCCCCTTTATAATTGACTATAGCCTACAGGGTTGGATGAGTTACTTCGTCCTCCTAGGGAAATTTAATTAGAAGAGGACATTACAGTCCCCCCTACCTGACCTTACTTGTCCTCAAGCAATTGTAGACTCAGCACACCAATACTATGACCTCAATCCCCAAGGTTTATGAAATTGTTCTTCTCTCATATTGGTTTCAAGAATGAGGACCTCTCAAATTATCCATATTCCTTCCTCTAATCACTTCCAAACCACCCATCTTCATCCAAAACAAGTGATGCTTCAGTCCCTGGCTCTTCTCCATATCCACCGTCACCACAAATATTGCCCCTAAATGTCTTGCAATAACAAAGCGACAAAATTTGAAGTTTGGGGTGATGTTGATGTTAAAGCCCCCATAACCATATAATAGAGTTGGATGAGGATCATCAAGAGCGATGTCTTTCTTGGATATAATGAACATTGATATCTGAGTTCCATCCTCGTTGGTTATGAAAACTTGTTTAGCCTCAAACTCTATCTGATCTGGCATAACAAACTTCCTAAAAATTTCTAACTTTGGTTTTTTCACATCTAGGTTGCATCGATAGATAATGTAGCGGTGAGAAAACTTGTAAAACTAATCAATATCTCCTTGTCTTTATGCCACCCTGATATTCCAAAAACTAACCCAATATCTATTGGCATATTATGAAGATATTTTCCAAATTGCAAAACATACTTGACCTCACTTAAATAGCTTAATATAAGTTTATGTCTATCAACACAACAAATTGATTCAAGCACGTCCTTCTTAGATTCTCCACTAATACTACTCCAAAATTTCGACTGCATAAGGTCTACAGAAACCAAATTACACCTAGGGGCATTTTTATTGGTTTGAAAAGTGAACAAATCACCATCATTTGCCACAAGATAATATTGTGCTTCAAGGTTGTCAACAAATTTTTGGGAAAGAAGCATCTCTACCTTGCCTTTGAAACCTTCAAGATCTTGAGGAAGAGTGGTAAGATCACAATAGAAGAGCATGTCCACCAAGTCACAACCTTTTGTATTATATAAAAGAACATACCTTACATTTTCAGTTATTTTAGAGCCAACTATGCACTTGGGATGTTCTTAATCTTTCTAGCAAAGAATATATTTAGATTGATTAGTGCCCAAGAAGTGGTAAAACATTTGATGATCACGATTGATATTTTTTCATGTTCCTGCATCTAGCCCTTCTCCTTCTTTGGGGGCTAGATAACAAGTGTAAAAGAAACCTGTGTTGTCGCGAGTCCAAGTAATGGATGAAAATTTCACCAATGAAAGAGAACCAAGTTCTATATTCTTATTTGCCACCTGGTAACCTTGATGTGCACCCAATCACTACCATTGGTGAATAAGCCAACTACCTAGAATTCTACATTTTCCGTGACTACAAAAATGTTTAATGTCAATGTTCCTTCTTCACTCAAACTGTTAGGGTCAAGCAAGACCTCTTCTTTTGCTTCCATATTTTCATAGACATACAAGACACTCTGAGCTTGGAGCCCAGTGTTGAATAAATATCTAGGAAGGTCAAAAGAAGTTGTGATGTGCTCTCTCAGATTCCATTTTGTCTCACAACTCCGTAGTGGGGATTCAATTAAAGAAACTTCTTTCACAATAAAATCCTTTACCCATTTTGCACATAGGTTTGCAAGCACTCTGTGATAGTTATCTAATACATACTTTTCCTCTCTTTTGGATAATCCAAGCATTGCCTCCCCTTTTTGGTATTCTCATCATGTTGTAACAATCCTCCAGGAGTGTGCCTAGGCTTGTTCTGTTGACAACTTATGCATGCCTTTGCGTGCTTCAACACATCAACCTTGAGGCCCTCCCAAGAAAAGCTTTCTCTAATCTGCCTGTATGTTTCGAAGAGTCCTTGGTGTCTTTCTTATTGTGTGTCATGTATGGCCTTCAAGATCTCCTTCTTGGGTGTAGATTCAAGAATTAGATATATTTTGTCCATATAGAAAACAACCTCATCCTCTACTCTATACCTGTCATCCTAGATGAGATCGTCCATCAATTCACAAGCAATCATATTTTTGGAATATTCTACCAGGAGGTGAGCTTCCTAATCTCTGGTGATTTACATGAACAAGCATGCAGCTAGTTCCCTGGAAAGTGCATCTGCTTCAACATTCTTCTTGTACTTGGTACCAAATTCATATGCCTATAGGCTGCTATCTGATGACCTTGGTCATGTAATCAAACATTATGTTATGTAAGCCACTTCTCCACGCCTAGACACTGTCTCCACTTTCTTAGTTGATATAGTTCGTGGACCACCATTGGACATACCTCTCAACACTACCGTGCCACCATTCAAGGCTCGAAATTCAATTTCCATCACCCAGTAGTTCATTGAGAATTTTCCTATCAAGTACAACCACTGTACTCCTAACACAACATTAGTATATGTTAGTTCTACTACATAAATCACCGATGAATGTGTAATTTCCCAGTGTCACGCTCACACGTGGGACCACATTTTCATGCATGTCATGATGTACCCATCAGTTTACCTCACGTCACAACCCTCAAATTCTTATGTGAGAATACCTCTTCTTGCCACCATAGTTGCATCGATAAAATTGTGTGTAGCTCCACCATCAACCAAAGTTGTCATTCATTACCCCTCTATGATCCCTTTCATCCTAGAGGTGTAATATTTAGACACTCCAAATAGAGAGCCAATAGTACCACCTGTGATTCTTGTGCAAGGCTTCTCGTCTCCTTTAACCTCCGCAAGGGACTATTCTTTTACAAGATTGCTAAGCTCCTTGCTTGGTGCTAGCGTTGTATCATCTTCATTATCACTCGGTCACTACTTCAATATAATGGATCTTCCCCTTTCCCAAACATCTATGAACAAGTTCCCGTGGTTCATTGCAAGTGAAACAGAACTTCTTCCTCCACTCGCTTCGAGTCTCCTCATCCAATTTGTCCTTCCTGGTCCCATCTTTCTTAAATGGCTTCTTATCTTTGTCCTTCAGAGGCACTAGTGGTTTTGATGGAGATTTCACCTTTGTTGTTGCATCCCCCATATCTCGTGTCATGATGATGGCATCATGTAAGGTGGCAGGCTTGAAAGACTCAACCCATCCATGTAGTGGTTCAGCTATGTTGAAGAAAGTGTAACTAGGTTTGGTCTTCATAATGACATGATCTTTGTAAATGATATAATAAAAGAGAATAAATTTATTTTGTATGCCTTGCTGCATGGGTTTCATGAGCAAGAAGTGTCATTAGGTCAAAGACTTCTTCTTGATGTCTTTAGGATTTATTAATATGTCAAAGAGTCATGTCATGTATAAAAGAAGCTCTTCATGAGTCTATGTAAATGTATACAAGTCTACAAAAAGTATGTAGCAGCGCTTCAAAGACCAAGATCAATCCTCCATTAGCAAGCACAAGAAGATTGCAAGCAAAACGAGGAGATCATCATGTCAGCTTCAAAATTGAATTAAATATAATTTAAATGTCATGTCAGCTCAGAATTAATAGACACAACATTTCACTCTTCAAGTCAGCTTGCATATGGACGTAACCACTATAAATACCCCGTCAAGGTATCCACAAAAGGTAGATCAGATCTCACATTTTTTTTCTCTCTGAAATTTCGTATGGGTATAGGAGCAAATCTGCACTGCAGGAAGGCGTGGTACAGATATCTCGGATGGGTACAGGGTCTCGGTGACAAGGTGCAAGTCTAATATTTCGTACGGGTGCAGGCAGACAAGACTTCGGATGGCATAGTGAGCCGCAGTCTTGGTGATAATGACAGTGAAGCCCTCACATATATATCTTTGTAGTCTCAGCATAACGGGAAGGAGCATTAATGACTGTGACTATTACAGTCTCAGAGTTCATTCCATACGCAATCACCTACTTCATGATCACTACCTCAAACACAGTCACAGTCTAGACATCGTTGCAAGGAGAAGGGTCATAGTGATACAATCTTGGCATAGCTACAACAGACTTCGGTGAAAGTGCAGATGCAGTCCTAGTCTCAAGTAAGAAGGATCTCAATGATACTCTGTTTCGACATAATCATCACTGTCCCATAGTCTTGATGAAGAAGATCCCTGTGATCAACCTATCTCGAAATACCTTCTAGGACAGTCATGATCCCAATTGTAACCATGACCTTGATGATGGTCTTAAGAGGATCTCGGTGCAGAACACATCATTGCATATATATCAGTCATGATCTCGTTCTTGAAGATCCTGATCTCGATGAAGGTACATAGATCATCTCAGTGGTGATTTCAAGGAAACAGTCATGGTGCAAATTATTAGAATAATTCTAATATTAGTTTAATGCTCATTCTTCTAAATTGTTGCTATTTTCTTTTCTTTAGCAGTTTCTTAGATGAAACTGAATCTCACATAGAAACTTGATGTTTCTATCTTTGTAAAATATCTCTGTATTATTATTGAGTATTCATCTCAATCAATTCATTGAATTCATTTGGAAATCCATATGCGTGTTTCGCACTGTTTTATGGTATCAGAGCAGGTTTTTGAGTTATTTCTGTTATTCATTTCTAAGATCGAGTCCTCTGTAAGCCAGGTAGCCTTCACTGAGTCTCAGCTTCGGCTTTGCTCATCGTGATAAACGCTTACAGTCGTCCATCTCGATACAGAAGTGAATAGTTCAAAATAATTCTTCAGTTATTGCTCTCGGTTTTAGATTCAGTCTTTGTCAAATTTTTAGAGATCCGGAACTCGGTTTTAGATTCAGTCTTTGTCAAAATTTTGGAGATCCGGAAGCTCTCGGATTTTTTTCTCTGGGCTCATACACAGTCACGCAATTCCTTTGTGGCCGGTCCAGATACAGTCAAGCTTATGGGTAGCTTTTGGCTCATATACAGTCAACAAATATCGGATCCGTGGTAAAAAAAAAATTACGCACGCAAAATACCCTTTCGTGGCTTCCGCTTTGCAGCTTTCTTCTCTGCCACTTGCTTCTGTTCAACCTTGGCCTTTGTACCCTTCATCTTCACAATATATGAGCAAGATCTGAGAAGACAGTAGCCGAGGCGTGTAACACTGGTATTGAAAGTTTTGCTCGCTGCCTCTGCCCGAGTGAAAGAATACCCTTTCATGACCTCGGTCGCCATCAGCACACGAGAATTTCACGAGGGTTTGTGGGGTTCAAGGCCTTTTGCATTCTGCGAATCGTGGCCGTCAACTTCGTTGGCGATTCCGTCGTCGGCTTCTTCAAATGAAATAGAAACATCAGCACGATCATCAGCATCGCACGATTATCAACACGATCATCAGCATCGCACGATCATAAGGTTATCAAAAAAAAATTTACGCACACAAAACCCGGTCGTGGCATCTGTGGCACGTTCTCAGCACAATCATCAGCCAAATTTTCGACGCTTCGTGGCATCTGTGGCACGGTGTCAATAAAATAAAAATTTCGACGCACTCAAAGCACGCCCGAGACCCGAACCATAAATCGATTCTGTATTGGTGTCAGATCGTGCTCGGTCTCAGTCAAAAAATCGTGCTCGGTCCACCATTCTGCACCGCCACCAGATCCTCCGGGTTACATATACAAGGGCGCCTACCTGGCAGAGACCAAACGCAGCGCAAACGTTACCGGTCTCCACGTGACTATATACAGTCAAACCGTGTGCGTCGTCGAAGTCAATCAGTGTGCTCGGGTAATTCTTGATTTTCTCTCTCCTCATAACACTGTTATATATATGTGTGCTACAGCAGAACAGTGTTTTTTTATATATATAATTATATATATCAGTTCCTTCAGCGTGCTACAGGAGACCTTAAAAATTTGCAAATTTTTTTTTTGCTGGGTGAACTGATTTTTTTTTCAAGTCATCTATTACTGGTCTAAATAAGATTAGTTTAAGTATTTCTTTCTCCACAAAGCAATTTCGGGTCATATATCAGTCTTTATCAGCTTTTGCTCAAATCAGTCCAATCCCACTATTTGACAATCAGACAGATGGCTTCACTAACAAATCTGATGCTGGAAGCGAGACCCGTTGAGAAGCCAAAACCTGTAAATTTCAAAAAAATTCCAAAATTACCCAAAATTCTCAGAAATTTTTGGGATTTGTGCTGTAGCTGATGCTAGTGAGTGCCATGATCTTTGAGGGATGCCTCCGCCAAGATACGGAGTGGATTGGTCCTTTTCTTCCGCCTAAGAGCCTCGGACCACCTTCTTTGGAACATTTTCATTCTAACCTTGCATACCTGCATCCTTGCCCAATAGTGAGTCTTCATGTTTCTCAGCAGCTTGTTATTTTGATTGGCCTTAGCTAAGAGCCTTTTCAAATGAGCATTATCCCAAATAAGCATAGATTCTCGATCTATGGGTCTCAAGTCACTGGGTCTCTTGCGAGCCAATTCCTGGTCTTCACGAATCTTTTGCAGCTCGTATAACTTGTGCGCATCCTCCAGTTGTTTGTTTCGCTGCTCTAAATAATTAATAATCCATTTTGCGATCAATAATTTCGTTTGCAGCGACTGAATCTCGGTGCTTTGTTCTCGGATGATATCCTTGAGCTCTATGCTAGGAGAACCGGCGTCAAGATCAATAACCGGATCGCCTGACAATCTCTCCTCGATCATGGGTTGCTTGCCCCTCTCTAGTACATGTGCTGGTGAAGAAAGCGAGGCCCCTTCCACCTGATGTGGAGATAACACTCGTGATGACGATGAAGGCGAGACCCCTTCCACCTACTGTGGAGATAGTACTCGCCTAGCTGTTGCAAATAAGGCCCTTGGGCCTCTCTGATAAGTGACCAAAGGAGTGGAACTAACATGTCGGGTGACGGGAGCATCAGGCTGCTGAGATGGTCCTCCCACCTCATGAATGACCTCCTGATGTGGCTGATGTAGCACTGTGAAAAACTCACGGGAGATGAACTCCTCCCATGAAATGCCCTGTTGAGTCAACTGATATGAGACTATAAGCTGAATCAAACCATAATGGTATAGGCTCCTGTACTGCTGAGCTGGGGTCTTCTTCTGCAACATGGGCACCATCCTCTGAATGTTCTAAAATAAGAAAATCGGGATGTTCATCATCCTCACTCGGGTGAAATGCATCAAAAGGCGAATATGATAGGAGTACACCTGTCTAAATCTGCCCTCACAAGTAAAATAACGCATAATAAGCCTCATGATGGGAGCATACTCGCTCCAGAGAAATCTGAATGGAAAAACACCTGCCAAAAATTCCACAGATGATGGCCAGACCTAGGGCTCAAAATGAACAAAATCTAGCAATCTGCGCTTAGGCCACATATCACCCACATTTGGTATCCCTGTAGCCTGTGAGATCACCTCAGGAGTCAATGTGAAGTTCATCCCTGCCAGAGTGACATGTCCATCACGGAGGTGCAAGACAAACAAGCGGGCCAACTCTCTATGATGCTGAATCTGAGAAATTCTCAAACAGAAATCATAACAAGACATATACTGAAAACAACTCACTGCCATGGGGCAGGCCTGTAATTCTGCCAGAGAGGTGGGCTCCTCTCGCTTATGATGTCCACCCTTACGAGGCCTCCTCTCCTCTGTAGATGATGAATGGTCATCACTTTGCTCATAAGGCTCGGCTTCTGACATGGTTTTTGAAGCAAAGTGGACAAAATGAAAGACAAATGGAACTGTTGTTTCTGCCTGCAAAAATGCTGAACTCTATGTTGTTTCAAGGGAAAAAAAATGAGGGGAATGTTAGGGGAGGGAATTTCTTAATACGGAATGGGAAAAATATGAAAATAACAGGGAATTTCAAGGGAGATTTAGCAAATGATCATGCTTATAGGGACACATATTTGTAAATGGGAAATCATTTGCAAAGATTATTGCATATGGAAAAATATGCATGGAAATGAACATGGGAACATATGTACATATTTAATAGGGAAATAGGGAAATCATGCATAAAACATGCTGACATATTTACCAACATTTTTGTTATTTACACATGCATATGGTAGAGGGGAATTAGGGTTTTCATTTTTGTGATTTGATGCTATGGGAGAGGGGTAGGGTTTTCAGTTTTAGTGATTTAGGGATGGGAAGGGGATTTGTATTTCATTTATAAAATGATCATGGGGAAAAGAAATGTACATATGAGTGTGGACAAAAGGGAAGGGAAGGAAACCAACTAAAGGGAAAAAACAGCTTGAAACACCATAAACCCTAGCACAGTTTGCTCATTAATATTGCAGCCATATAAGTCTATTCATTTACAAGATTTGAGGTTAAAATCATAGCATGAGAGCTTACATCCATCACCAACCACAAAAATGATGTGTAAAGAGCCTACCTTGCACAAATTTGATGACTTGGAGGAAGATTGGGCAATTGTTTTGAAGTTTGCAGCAAGACAGCTCAACGGGTCTCGCCAGTTATATTTTTGCACTGTGGAGGGCTGCTAGACGGGTCTCGCACCGCCCAACGGGTCGCACAGACCTCTCAACGGGTCTCGCACTGCTCTGCTACCCAAAATCGCTGCAATTCCGCTCCTTTCGCCTATCACTCTCTCAAACTCTCTCTTGCAAGCTTTTCAAATGCGCAATGAGAGTGAAAGGAGGGCACATATCTTTTATAAACTTCATTTGAAAAAATTTCATCCATAAACCCACTTTATAAGGTTTCTTTTTGACACTTTTTTTAAAAACACTGATTTTAGTTTCCTTTATCCTGAATTTGACTTTTTGAGTGCTTTGACTTGATTCTCTTTACAGGTAGATCATCTGAAGGACTTTGGCAAGGGGACCAGGGTTGCAGTTTGTCTTTTTGAAAACTTTGAAATTTCATCATTTATTTACAAAACTGAGAAAATGACCTTGGGCTTTAAAAACAGAGTTTTTAAATCCAAGGTAAAAATTGACTGTACAAGATAAAAATATCAAAGAAACATGTTAACTAACCTCCCTCTGGCTTGCTGAGTACTCATGGATTTTCAGAGATATGACCTTGCAGAGACAAATGACCAAAACCCTAGACCTAGGAATTTGACAATAAGACACATCAAAACAAGCTTGAAAAACTGTAATAACTGATATGACCTGATCCAGCAAAGCCAAGAGGGGCACAAAGACCAGCTCCTCCATCAGGTTTATGGCATGCCTAACGGGATGCAAAATTTGACACTGATGAGACACCTACTAATGCAAATGCAAAGAGATTTTTGATCACTGATCGAGGGCTTTCAAGACAGACACTAACATTGGCTCCAATGGGGATGGTAGCTCCTTGGAGGTGCCAAGAACCTTAGACCTCTGGGAGAGCAGACCATTGCCTTATCTATTGGGCAATGGAGTCAATTTATTCACATGTGACCAAATTTGAAAACAACTTTATTTGACTTGGACAATTTACTGAAATCCTGGACTAACTTTGACACTAACTCACTTACTCTATGCAGAAAATGAAATGACTGAAACAACTTGTAAAACTCACACCAACTAACCACCATTTTCAGAATTATAGCCTTCACCACGGGCCCCAAACTGAAGATGAGAGATCAGTTTCAGACTTGCTGCAGAATGAAGATAAAATGGTACTTACAATGAGAGTGAATAGAGCAGAAAATGCTCAAGCATGATACTTTTTGAGCAGGCGGCCATTCACCGGCCCACCAAGACATTCCTCACCGTTCATTTCTTTAAGAAGAAAAGCATTTGGACCACGGTATGCTGCAATTTTGTAAGGACCTTTCCACAAGTTGTCAAATTTTCCGTGTTTCCCTTTGTCTTCATTGCGGGCATCCCATCTCAACACAATATCATCAATCTGAAAATCATCAGCTTTGGCCTTTTTATCATAAATTTTCTTTATGCGCTCCTGCAACTTAAGGGAATTCTGATGAACCTCATCTCGTGTCTGCTGTAAATGAATCATTTGACTGATCCGCCTTTGCATAGAATCCTCTTCACCACTAGCTTCTTGAAACAACTTTGCTACTGGAACACTAAGTGAAGTAGGAAAAAATGCATCTACTCCATAAACAAGTTCAAAAGGTGACATTCCAATTGACTTCTTATGACTTACCCGATCAGCCCATAATGCATTTATCAACTTCTTGTGCCAACTTTTCTTATTTATTTCCAGCAATTTCTTTATGATATTCAATAGCGATTTGTTTGACGATTCGGCCAGCCCGTTACCTTGCGGATGATAGGCAGTTGAATGACCCAAGCTGATGTTATATTTATAACAAAAATCAACCAACTTCTTTGATTTGAATGTTGCTGCGTTATCTGTAATTATCTTATGTGGACAGCCAAAACGTGACAAGATATTATCTTCAAGAAAGGAGATAATTACCGAGTCCGTAGCTTGCTGAGTAGGAATGGCTTCAATCCATTTTGTGAAGTAATCTGTGGCAGTCAAGATCCATCGATGCTGCCCGGAAGATGTTGGATGGATTTCGCCAATAAAATCCAAGCCCCATTGCTGAAATGGTGCACTGATTTCCACCGGCTTGAGAGGTAAAGGCTGTAATTTCTGTTTCCCTTGAAAATTTTGATATTCATGACAACTCTTTACTGCTTTATACACATCAGAAAATAAATAAGGCCAATAAAAACCAGCTCTTAAAATCTTATTAGCCGTGGTCTTCCAAAATAAGTGACCCCCACAGTCACCTTTGTGAAAATCATCAACCGTTGTCTTAGCTTCCTCTTCGACCAAATAGTTCAGCAAGATGCCACCGGGATCTTTCCAATAAAGTGCAGATTTGATAATGCAAAATTTGGCAGCCTTTAGTTTCAATGTTCTAGCTTTGTTTTTAGGCATTCCAGGAGGTGAAGATAAATTTTGAAGCACATAAATTATATCAGCATACCAAGGTGAAGACACAAAGATATCGGACATCGGTAAAGCAGAATTTTTTTCATCTTCATCGGACAAGGCAGCAATCAAATTGATATCAAGGACATGAAGATTTGTTTCAGCCATTAACTTAGCTAAACCTTGACCTTTAATCAACTTGGTAGGTTTAATTTCTACATCATACTCTAAGAGTGCAGCGATCCACTTACCCCTTCTTCCTTCCGGTTCCGTTTGCACTAAAACATCCTTCACAGCTGCATTAGGAACATATGCTAAAACATGAGAATTCAGTATATAAACTTGGAAATCTTTCAATGCTTTGATGAGTGCCAATGCTTGCTTGTCAATGATATTATAATTCAGCGCTCCGTCCCTTATGATGCGGCTGAAAAACGCTATGGGCCTCTCAACTCCATCTCTATTTTGCATTAACACGGCTGCCAATGTATGCTCGGAAGCAAACGAAAACAAAATGAAATGCTGTGTATAATCTGGACTGATCAAAGTTGGAGCTGAAGATAAGACTACCTTTATCAAATTGAAAGACTTCACCACCTCTTCGGTCCATTTAACCTCGTTGTCCTTCTTGAGCATATTGGTTATCTCTCTAAGATGTTCAGCAAGATTGGGAATGAAATGACGCAGAAAATTCAACTTACCATTGAAAGACTGAATTTCTTTCTTGCTACGAGGCTGCTCCAATTGCTGAATTGCTTCTACTCGTGCAGGATCTATACGAATGCCATCTTTAGAAATGATATGGCCCA